>JAOPJC010330456.1:0-10366 GCA_025774375.1 Graphium evemon
GAGTAATTTAAATAGAGCGATCCCCACAATTGGGGTTAATTCCCATGTTTAAGGAATATGGTGTATAATTAAGAGCGTGGTCCCGCGCCCAAGATGTGTAACTATTTGATGGAAAAATGTTACCGTTTTTAGTGATGTCTAAATATTTCTAAATATTTTTTTTGTGTTTTATTGTCCTGGAATAGGATTTAAGATGCGGTAGTTCCATTTAGTCATTAAGACAATTTTTTCACCTTATAAGAATGTGTAATGTATCCAATGATGGCGAACCTTAAGTTAATAAATAAAATAATATATATAAATAAATAAATAAAGCGTGGTACTAAATAGCCTAAAATATCCATCACGGGAGTGCATGTTGGTAGTAGAGCATAACGTTCGTCATATAGCTATTGCTGGGACGAAAGTTATTGTCCCCGCGCGATATTCGAACCCATGACCTCCGGCTTGCAAAGCTAACGGCCCTATATCACCAACCACGGAAGTAGCAATAGGTATAGTTATTTCGAATACATTGATTGGATGACGTAGTATATTAAGTACTTCCTTTTCTACCTATTCTTCCTACTTGACGACCTAGGTGGTCGAGTGATACTTGTCGCACTTCGTAACACCTAAAGAAATGATAGGGCATTGTATAGCGGTAGATTAAATATATTATATATTGGAAATAGAAAAGTATAAGAGTATGTAGTACTCGCAACCAGTGTTGAGAGTCCTGGTTAGTGTCATCTGGAAGAGGACCTTCTCGTCATATTTCCTGCATTTCGGTATGAGCCAGAAGAATACGATCTCCATAAGAAGTACAAAGAGGGATAGAGCCAGCCCCAACAGCCCTAGCACTTTGTAGACGTCACCAATCTCTTCGCTGGAACCCGACGAGTTTTTCGTACAGTTAACCCCAATGCATAGCGTCTGGTTACTCTCCATTCTGAAATAATAAGTATTAACAATCTATTGTCGCTTCATTACCGTGTGAACATTTTAAACAATTTTGAATTTTTGTTTTCTGTATCTAGAAACAGTAGCAGCTTTTTTGCTGCCAGGGGAATGGTTCGAACCGGATTAGTATCACGACCTCTCAGAAAATCGGCGTAAAGAAGGAGGACGTCCCATAATGGTGACGTTATGTAACTGCCTACGGTAAAGGTATTTGCTTTGCTTCGAGTTTCATGCGTGGGTTTAACAAACGGGAAAGTTTAGACGTTTCCGTTTTCTCGTTGGGTTCGGCAATTGTCGAACTTTTATAGGTAAAAGTCGGAGTATAAATAATCCAGTCGTCTTACTTCTTTTACAAAGTATTGATGCCAATTTTGTGTACCCATACTTCTTTTGGTACCATTGAAAATTATAAATTACAAAATTGTTTCATATTCAGTTACCCGATTTATTTTGATAATTAAAATTAAATTTATAAACTTAGTTTATTTGTTATAAGGATTTTTGCCTTTACTCAATAGAGATATGTTAAATTATACAAAATTGGAACAAAAATAATGGTTATAGTTTGTTATCGTCCGAGTTATTTGGCAATATTGTACTTATTCACCTTTTCTGAGGTCTGTTAAAAAATCTAAATTAGAAATATATACGGTTAGGTTAGGTTAGTATGTTCGATACAAATATTTTTGGCAAAAATTTTCGCAAAAAATTTTCAATCATAGCAAATACCTGCTTTATTTAGGTAAACAACTTATTTCCCGTTCCATAGTCAGCAGTAGCTTTTTTTTGCAGGGATAGGTCGGCAAACGAGCAGACGGTTCACCTGATGTTAAGTGGACCCGTCGCAAATAAACACATACAACTACAAAAAGGAGGATTTTATATTTATAGAAAATATATAATCAGCTACGGTTTTGGCTAATCCCGTGTCAGTCAGAAAATTTACAAGAATGTTAAAAAGATTGTACACCAATCGATGTTTGGTCTTAGTCTATTACAATACATTATATTCATGTCGCAAGTGACTGTGCATTGTTGTTTTTTACTAGTAATTTTTATAAATTATTTGAGGAAACATAATATTTTAAGCATATATTTCCTGAATTATTTATGGGGATCTGGTTTTAAAACTACGTCCGCTACGCGTTTAAAAGCGAATTTTCGAAATTGACCTTGTATTTATGTTTCGAATTAAAGAAATGTTAATTTTTTTCTTATATTTATAGATATTTTCTCACAAGTAATCTAAGGCAGTAAATAAATATACTAGGTTCAATAACGTAATAATTAAAAATTAAACAAAGACATTAAAGTATATACCTGATGTAACATGAACACATTTAGTAGTTTTTCTTCCTAAATGAAAAGAAAAGCGAATATTGCAATATTTCTTAAGGTTAGGTATAAAAAACTATAAGGGCATATGGCAAAATCTTGGAAGATTGATCGGTTACAAATAGTCGGCGGCTAGAAAATTCATGGTCAGTAGCCGCCTCTACTGACTGTGGTTTCCGTTTCCCTGATGGGAGGACATCCAAGCGCAAGGTTTTATGCATTTGGTCGCTTTGGCATCAATTTTTTTATGATACCAGCATAGCTTACTTTTATTCGCAGGTGTAGCAGTGCGAGAGCGGCGTCCAACAGAAGTGCGACTATGTGATCGGCTGGAACGGTGATTAGCGGAAAGAGTGGCAACTTGTCTGCCTAGCTCTTCTACCCTGAGAATTAACTTGTCCAGTGTTGTTGGAGTAGTATCAGCACACGCCGAAACCTGTTTGGGAGCGGTAAATTCAAAAACTTTGTCAGCCAAATCTGCCAGTTTATCAAGGCTAAGTTCAGACTGCGAGACTAAAATGGCTTGAACCTGTTGAGGTAAACGCTGCAACCATAACTGACGTAAAATATCATCAGAGAGTGAAACACTCGCTAGAGAACGAAGGTAACGAAGAAACTGAGATGGTTTTCTATCACCTAACTCTTCTTCGCTGATAAGTTGCCGAAGGCGCTGTTCGTCAGACATAGAAAGACGCCGGGTTAATTCCTCTTTCAGCTTGGCATAACGCTGACCTTTGGGAGGAGGCTTTGTAATAATGTCTTCAACTTCGCCAGCTAACTTCTGATCTAAGTGTGCAACCACATAATCAAACATCGTCCCATCATTAGTGATACCTGCTATTGTGAATTGTGCCTCGATTTGCCCGAACCATACTGCCGGTTTATTAGTCCAAAAGGGAGGAAGTTTTATAGCTACTTTGCAAACATTTGGCATAGGATCGCTAGAATTAAATTTTTGTTGTAGTTTATTGTTTTCAGCCAAAACACGATTTAGTTCGTCTTGCATAGCAGCTAATTTCTCCTCATAAGACATGCTTAATTAATATGAGAAAAACAGAAAGCAATAAAAGGTTAAAATAAGTTAATATGATACCGTGGAAGAAGTATGGCAACACAAACCCACAAGATGCAAATAAATATTAGGAGCATATAGGTCACAAAGAAGCAACATAAATTAAGTAATTAATTAGAATGCCCAAACAAGTTTAAATGTTAGATATTAAATTTTCAACCATTTTTGTTAAAGAAAAATTGTAAGGTCAATTAACATGCATTAAAAAATATCTATAAAATGACTACAATGGTGACAATTTTATAACAATAAATACACCAGATTATAGTTAAAATTCCAAAATGAAATGATAAATATTAAAGTTTGTTAACAATTTTTGTCAAAAGTTTCTCAATGTTAGGATTTCTTGAATAACATGCATCCCAAAAAATACCCTTAAAATGTTAAGGTAGCAGTGGTAGTAGTTATAGTATACATTAGACATATGTAATGATAATAAAAATCAAGTGATAAATGTAGTATTACACACAGATAAATGGGTTAAAATTATAAGTATTCCCAACTAAATTAGTATAGTGGCACTCAACACACTGTATACATGCAGCCAGATGCCTCTAATTTACCAATATGCACAATCAAACAGTATAACAATGAAATAGCTTGCGATAAAAAGTGCAATGTTTTGTTAGGAATGCAGATGCGAAAATATTGTGAGAAAATAAATAAAAGGTATTCGTAGGACTTACCAGGAATATTAGTAATAATGTAGAAAAATATATTTAACGCTTGAACTAGAATAAAAGCTAAGAATTACCACAATTTTATCAACAAATACTGTAAAAATAACAAAGGGTGCGAAAAATCATATAAAGTCATTTATTTTCCAGAATACATTAACTTCATGTTCTACCACTATATCTTACATATCAGAAGATGTTGCTCTGGAAGCTCATACTACATCACATGCGCCCATGCCTGATATCACTAATTCTACGCATGGAAACGAGATGGCGCCGACTGCAGAAACGAATACCGTCGCATGGCGCTTAAATTCCAATCCGGTTTGCAGGTCACGGAACTGCACCGTCCACTGCAGTCAACCGTGAGATTCTCAAAGATGAGCTTCTGCTTTTGTGTCTGGTTATTGTGGCATCCTCGCTTGGGTCCAGTCATGGAATTCATCTCGACAATGGTACTCGACTTGATTCTACACAATACCAAAACTTACAGAATCTAGAAACCAATGTCGTGATAAAAGATGTAGCCATATCATAGTATCTCCTCTATATATTTACCCTTAAAAATAACATTACCTTAGCAAATGTGGTTGAATACAGAATAAAATCATGTATTGTTGTAAAATACAAAAAGAATATAATGATTTGATTCCACCTGATTTAAAAAGGTGGTTATATTGTTCATCACCAAAAATCCTAGAAAAAATACCACTTGAAGGATTTATTCCATAAATACTGTGTTGGAATTTTGTCTCGTTAATTTTTTGATCTAAAAACATCCATAGTTGCTAACTATTGCTTATCTCAAAAGCTGATTCTATCGGCGGCAAGAGACCAGATGAAGATTGATCACTTTCAGTGTTGGCAGTGTTACCGTCGCTTTATTACTCTTAGACACATTGAGATCGGGTTCACGATAGTGCAGCATGTTGATGTTGTCCTGTACACCTACGTATCAATAAACAGTCGCCTTGCAGGATATTTGTATCAACCCGATGTATCCGACTTGCAGGTCCGAGGATGCATCTTCTCACCACAAACATCCTGTAATCTCACAGCTTCCGCAAGGTGAACCGTGGTCAAGTTCGCATAATTGAGTCTGCATTCATATATTCGAATCTCAATCCCAGTGCCTGGAATGCAGTCCTAATCATGTGCTTGTCGGGACATGGCTGCCGTGTGGATGTTCTGGATGCATGCTGGAACGGAACCGAGATTATCGAATCCCCCAGCTGCACAGGATCCAAATTGCGTCCCATTCTAGATCTCAGTCCCTGATGCTGCATGCCTGGTTAGTTCTATCCTGCGACATCCACGCCCCCGTCCAATTCGCCGGTGGGCCAATGAGCGTGGATGTTCGGCCACATGAAACAGACGGTGGGATGTTGTTATTCCCGCTGATTGCACTTAATTAGGGCTTGCTCTTAAAGGCCGTTTTCCTTCTTCTTTCTTGCTTTCTTTTGTTCTGGCTTTCGTTTCTTCTCTATCTCGTTTCATTCGTTCTGCCAGTCTCTCGTTTCTGTCGTTTTGCCCTCTTTTCTTTCTTTTTCCTACCTGCGAATCGACTTCGCATTTCCAGGCATTGACTGCCATCATGCATTTCACCTCCAACAAGGTCTCTCTGGCGCTTCTCCTGGCTGCTCTGGGAGGAGATGTCTACGCTCAATCGACTCAGTCTGCGCCGTCGTCCTCGTCGCTGAGCGTGCCCGTGTCTTCCTCTACTTCCGAGGCCATTGCTGCATCTCCCTCTTCCACCGAGCCTGCCATTCCCTCGTCTTCTTCTTCGGTGGCTGCTTCATCCTCGGAGGCTGCCATTCCCTCGTCTTCCGAAGTGGTTGCTTCGTCCTCAGCTATTACTTCATCGTCTGCCGCTGTTACTCCCTCCTCGTCTTCGGTCGTTGCATCGTCCTCTCAAGTAGCTAGCAGCTCGTCCCCCGAGGCCACTCCGTCGTCTTCTGTGGCCAGCCCTTCGTCTTCTGAGATCGCCACCCCGTCTTCCTCTGGTGTAGCTAGCTCTTCGTCCCAGGTGATTGCTCCAGCATCCTCCGAGGCTGTCACCCCGTCGTCCTCTGTGGCTGCCAGCTCGTCTTCTCCAGCTGCCAGCTCGTCCTCTCCGGTGGTCAGCCCTGCATCCTTTGTGCCTCTCACTCAGTCTTCGTCCGTGGCCACTCCCTCGTCCGTTTCGGTCGTCACTCCATCTTCCTCTCCTTTGGCTGGCGCTACGTCTTCGTCCTCCAATGTCGCCAGCTCGTCTTCGAGTGTGGTCCGTTCCTCGTCCTCCCCGTTGTCCTCGTCCGTTGCTACGCCATCATCGTCGAAATTGGTGATTCCCTCGTCGAGTGTGGCTCTTTCGTCGTCTTCCACTCCCTCGTCGTTGAGATTGGCTACACCCTCCTCGTCTGTTGCCACTCCCTCGTCCTCGTCTGTCACGCCGGTCTCGTCTTCCATTGCCGTTACCACCACAAAAGTGGAAACCCAGACTGCCACTCGCGATGTCACTCTCACCTACACTGCTGGCACCGGTGCATCCACTTCGCTCGTGACAACCACCGTCCAGAAGACTGTCACCCAGATCCAACCAGTTTACCCGGTAGGTTCTAGGTCCAACTGCTTGCTTCAACAGAAACAGAACTGACTGCTCTAGACCCAAACTGCAGCGGAACAAAAGACCGTTACGGTGACTCCTACTCCTGAAGAAGAGGTTGTCACAGTTACGCCCACTGCTGAAGGCGAGACGGAGACGAAGGTCACAGTGACTCCCACTCCGGATGTGAGCACGATAACCGTCCCTGCCAATGTCGAGAGCGCTACAGAGGAGCCGACGACCACCGTTTCTTCCACCTCCACCACCACGGTTACTGTAGTGGTCGCTTCCAGGCGACCTGCCGTCACTGCCAATGGCAAGGTTGTTGACAACGGCCAGACTGCTGGCAATGGCCAAACTGGTCAAACTTCCGGTAACAACCAGGCCGGTGGCAATGACCAGGCTTCCGGCAATGAAGTGCCGGCTTGCAGCCAGGCCACGGTCACTGTTCACGATACAATCACCGTTCATGACACCGTCACTGTGGTAAGTGCCATTCTCCTATATATAAGAATACTATCCACTGACAATCTCAGACTGCCACCCCCACTTCGACCCCTGCTGCCGGTGGCTTTTATGAGACCCCAGCGTCCTCTTCGTCGGTTTTGGCGTCCTCTTCCACTCCACCTGTCTCTCCCTCTCCCTCTCCCTCTCCGTCCTCGACTCCTGCTGCTTCGTCTAGCACCCCCGCGGCCAGCCGTTCTCCATCCAGCAGCCGTGTGCCCAGCAGCAGCATGTCCAGCGGCTTTCCGAAATCCACGGGCTTTCTGACCAGCAGAGTTCCTCGTCCTAGTGGCTTCCGTCGCCTGCACTAGACAGCCCTGAGGAGACCTTGATCTTGATTATATTTTACATATTACACTGGCATTGTATTTACTTTTCCATATCTTTTTCGTTCAGTCATTGATGGCTGCTGGGATGTCGTTCCTTTAAGGCCTTGACTGGCCTCTCCCCCTTTTACTTTTTTCTTTCTTGACAGGATCTTGATAGATCTTCTCTTCTTCAAAACAATCATCTTTCTTCTCTTGATCAAGGTTAGACTTAACTTCGCTGTACATATACATACAAGCACAAGTTTAGGGTATCAATCCACTAAACAAATCAACGCCCATCTTCAAACAAGAAATCAACACCCTCTCGTACAACCCTCCCCCGCGTAATCTGCCACTCCAGCCAAGTCATCCCCTGTAGAAGACAATCGGCCAAATCGTCCAGCTTCCCAATATCCTTCTTCAGGGTCTTCTCTTTCAATTTCTCTCGCTTGCCCCGCCACTTGGCCAGATAGGCGTCAACTGTATTCTGTAACTCGACGTCGTTTCCAACGGATAGACTCGTTGATATATTGCCGTTTCCGGTTTCACCTGCATCACTCAACCATCCACCCACAACATCAATCTTGGTCTTTTTCCCTTCTTTCGAAGTCTTCCTCTTCTTCTTCCCTTCTTCACTGGCAGATGGAGAAATGACTCGATCCTCCCAATACCGCACCACGCGCGACGGTTCCACGCCTTTCGCTAACGGCACCATCATCCCCTGATCCCGATTCCCATCCTCATCTCTAGCTCCAGCTCCAGCTCCAGTGAAAAAACCCCGCCTAGCCAATGTATACAAAACAGTATACAACATGCCCTCGAAAACGCCAACCCGCAGCGTCCACTCCTGCACCGCGCTCCCGCCCGCAGAGCGGAACCGCTGGCGCTCGATGAGGATGTGCGTTGGTTGGTATGTTTGGAGTAGGGTGGTGAGGAGGGTGTAGGCGTGGTGGGCGTAGAGGGGTGGTGAGAATGTGTCTTTTTCTTTTGCGATTTCTTTCGCCTCTGATGTCGATGTTGCTGTTTTCGCTGATGCCGATGCGTGTGTTGCTTTTGCCTCTTCTGCATGACCTGGAAATGTACTCGGGATTCCGTCGTCGGTGATGTCTAGTCTGTGCCAGGCGTTCAGGGTGACTTCCCCTCTTTTTGCGTTTCCTTTTGTTCTGTCCGTGAGACTGGCCCTGGAATGCGGCCGAACAAGCAAATGCGCAAAAGCCAAGTTCCGAATCCCCATATCAATACTCAGAATACTCATCTCGGTATTCTTCCTTGCACGCTTCTCACTCTTCTCACTCGTCCCACTCTTCGCCGCGTTACCCCCCATCCCAGAATCCAGTAAGAACGGACACTCGCACAACGGAATCTCCCCCTCCAACCTCTCCACCAACGCCCCCTTCGTCCCGGAAGATTTCACCCCCGTGGCTTCAGCGAGACGGTGTAATTGTGTTGATTTCAGAGTTTGGAGGGTTTGGTGCCATGGTCGGAGCTGGAGGAGGGTTTTTGTGAGACGCATTCTCTTTCTTTCTCTGGTTGTTAGGTGTTATATACAGGGTTCCTCTGTAGATGTCGAGCAGGTTGATGTTTACTCCGGAGTATCGACAGATCTGCAGTACAGCTTAGTAATATTGTTTACTCTCTGCTCTGTACACTGTGCTTTCAAGATTAATATAAGATAAATTATTCTATCTAAATAATACTGGTATAAGTTCCTAACCTTAACCTCTATGACACTTAACTCCAATAAACAGCAACAGAGCCATCCAAGACGCCCAACCAAGTACCAATGCAAGACGCTAAACTGCAACGAAAGTAACAACAAAGAAACGAACCAAAAAAAAAAAAGAAAAAAAAAAGGAGGAAGACTAATTGATGGTGCAATCGCTAATACGAGCATATTGCAAACCCAACACATCCTCCGGCGACAGACTTTCCCGGACATACAGCAGCGGCGCCCACACTCGCCAATGCAACACGCCCAGATGCGCAAGTCGCATCGCAATCCGTTCGATATCGTACTGCTGCTGCGTCATGGTCGACGAGTGGTAGAAGTAGTAGCTGGGGTTGCGCTGGGACTCGCAGATGCCCAAGGGGGAGAGCGAGAGGTACTTCTTGGCCAAGGCGCAGGTGGCTATCAGTAGCTTCTCGCGCATCGCGCTTTGGAAGTAGCGGAAGAGATCGGATTCGTTGGAGAGGTGCCATTCCAGGGCGGCTTCGATGGGCGATAGGACCTCGTCTGAAATGCCAGCGGCATCTCCGCAGCAGGCTGCGCTGGCGAACCGGGCCATCTCCAATGCGATACTGCGGACGCGTTTCAGCCATTGCGGTGACGGCTCCCGACTGCCATCGCAGTCGCTGTTTTCCTCCATTAGGGACCCTATCCGCGTGCGGAAGGTGGCATAGGTTTCCGCCGGGGCGGAGAGATAGCGCTTCTGCGCGTGGATGTATGATTCGAAGATGTACCAGCTGATGTCCAGGCTGACCAGGTTTTGCAGACCGGTTCGCAGCTGCCACAGTCGGTCTGAGTCGAAAAGAAATGTCTGGGGGAAATCGTCTGGCTTGTGGAACTGCAGCAGTGATTCACACAGGCCGTGGAACATGACTGTGATGGGAAAGTAGCTGTCTCGTGATGTCCGTTTATCTACCGTGCGCTGCAATTGATCCCTGTGCCCGCGATACCATTGTCGCGAGGACTCAACTTGGAAATGATCTCTTTCGATCTTGCTCTGGAAATATTCCTGTAGGAATGGGACGGTGTCTTCAATGAGAAAAGCCCGAAAGGCGCGGATTTGATGATTTGCGACATCCTATATTTCAGTCAGCGACATTGTTCTTTCCCTCCATAATGGGGAGAGGTATTCCTACCAATTTCATGGCTTCCAAAATGGCAAACAGAGTTCGAAGACCATCCACAATCCCCCGAGAATCCTGCGACTCCGAAGCCACC
>JAOPJC010341453.1:0-10349 GCA_025774375.1 Graphium evemon
GTCTGGTGACTTTAAAAAGAAAGAAGGTAAGAAAGATGATAAGAAGGATGATCATAAAAAAGATGAAAAGAAAGATGTAAAAGAACACAAGTACAAGAGAGGAGAAAAATATGATGACAAAAAAGATGATAAGAAAGATGATGGAAAGCACTTAACTGTTGAAGAAGTTAAGAAAGCACAAGAAAAGGTCAAACAACAACAAAAGGAAGCTGAGGAAAAAATAAAGAAAGCCCAAAAGGATGTCAAGAAAGATGATAAGAAGGATGATAAGAAGGATGATAAGAAAGACGATCACAAGAAAGATGGTAAAGATGACAAGAAATATAAGAGAGATGACAAGCAAGACGACAAAAAAGATGACAAAAAGGACGATAAGAAAGACGAAGGAAAGAAGTTAAGTGAAGAAGATATCAAGAAAGCTCAAGAGAAAGTTAAGCAACAACAAAAAGAAGCGGAAGAAAAAATCAAAAAAGCCGAAAAAGATGACAAAAAGGATGACAAGAAAGATGACAAGAAAGATAAGAGAGACACAAAATGGACTGTTGAAGATGTAAAGAAAGCTGAAGAGAAAGTTAAACAAGAACAAAAAGAAGCTGCTGATAAGCTTAAGAAAAATTAATTGATTGGTAATTGAGTTTTTGTAAATAATCAATTAAATAGTTGTGATCTTTCGGTTATTTTAAGCTGTGAAATTGTGTATCTAACCCTCACTAGATTTAAAGAAAGTCTTTAAGAGTATCTAAATGGTGAAAGTACAACTCTAGTGAACATGATATTGAATAGTAATCCAAACCTACATTGATTATGATTAAAAAATGGAAGTGATAAAATTACAAACACTAACGTCAAATGATAAGCATAATCAAAATATTTAGCATATGTTTTAGAGTCAATAAGAGTAACTTTGTTATTCCAAAAGTTTGTATTGGCTTGTCATCTGAAAATCTATATGACGGAATTGAACATATGATATGGTTTATGGTATACTATAACATATAAAAGACATCCCTTAGAATTTTGTATAAATAAATGAGTATTTCTATGATAAGATTTTGTTGATGATTACCGCTATAATATCCACTGGTTCCTTCTTTTCTTTTGGTACGTTTAAACATTTGCCAATTAGTTCTAACTTCACTTTCATTACTGTCTATATTATTCTTATGTCTATATTCGTTTTATCGAAGCTGTTTCAATTGCATTTGAAATATCGTCATGATTGTGAAATATAGTATACTGATTAAGAAATGAATCAAATAAAGAATGAAATACATGAAATAATTAAACAAATAATCGGATGAATCATGAATTTATTATCATTTGTAGATCATTCAATGGATTATTATGTTCTTCTTCATTAATTTTTGAATTAAACGTTTGATTTTCCATTATGTTTAGGCTAGGTTAGGCGTTTATTTACTCATATGTTAATATCTGATGATGATGATAGTAGTGATAAAAAAAGGTGTTAAAATGGTGCATAGATTTTGTATGCAGGGGTTATATTGATATATAAAACGCGTCGACAAATTACTCAGCAATTGTTCATTTTAATATTGGTAGAGTACTTAATGAATTTAAAATACATTGTCATAATAAAGTTTCATTTGTAAATCTATTATAAGAACTCGAAAATTAATATAAGAGTATGTCTTGTCAGCTAAATTGTGTATTCGTTTGTTTGTATGTTTAACTTTCCATTAAGATATATATTTGTTTTTAAGTTATCATTTGCTGTTGATCTTTAGCGATAAAAAGGGATGATAAGTGGTATTTTATACAGGACTTTAATTAACTGATATAAAATTAAGGTTACTTGATACTATCTGTGGCCTTTACTTTCTATTATTAACCTGCGGCGGCTTGGCACTTAAAATACATTTATTAGATTTGCAAATTATTTGAATTCGACAACAAGCTTAGTCGATAAGCAACACAGCTACTTTCTAGTCATGGAAAGATCTTTTGTCAACTATTGTATTATCTTCAGTTTACTAGCACTATTTATACAGAGTTCTTTGGAATTATGTTATGATGTCCATTTCTCTCAAATTGGCCTTAGGATTATCTATATTACTCTATGCTATGGGTGATATATTAGCTAAATCCTTTCATAATATTAACCTTAATAACGTCGGAGACGCAAATTTCGGATATGATATCAAGCAGAAGGAACTACTGCTGTAGTAGAGCAACCTAGTGACATTCTAAATATGGCCTTCAAATTAGACGATTTTGAAGAGGATAAAAATTGAAGTTCTTTGGGAAAGAGAACTCCACTTGATGCTTGTTTTCAAGACATTAATTCAGTTGGCATATGTGGTGGTTTACTTTTCGAAGGAAAAATTTATACGATCGCAATTGGAATCTATGATAGAGGTAAAGCTAATGACTGCTCATCTATAACGGGATAAGCGGAGTATGGCTGTGTTTTATCGCCGATATCAAAAGGTAGAATATTCGTTCTGATACTTTAGGTATTCCTTTTTGTGGTAGCATTATATCCTGATTTTATTCGTTTAACTCATCTATACGGATATCGCTTATTGGTCTGTCACATTCTTTACGGTAAATGATGTTATTAAAAAGAAAATTTTCACTTTAAAAAAATTATACCATTTATCAAGGCTATCATAGATATTCACCTAATGAAGCTGTCCATAATATTTGCTTATACCATCTGGTAAATCATTATTACCGCCTGAAGAACAAGTATAATAATTTAGATCGGAACTACAATAAATTCTGCTCACATCAGCTGGATCAACTACAAGATAACCTTAGGTTAGGTTAGTTAATTGATTTAGAAATAAGAATAATTGACGCTTACATCGTCCAACTAAGGACAATAATTCCAGCGTTTGAATTTAACGTTGGGTGGGTGAACCTGTTGGTCTCACAAGGAAAAGAGAGAGAGAGAGAGAGAGAGAGAGAGAGAGAGAAATAATGAACACTCTTTAAATAATAAAAGCTTATCATATGCCATTAATAATATGAAACATTGTTTCCAACCTACGTCATTTCGAAAATGAAAAAATTTCACAAAAATTATAAAATATTCATTATAATTGTTGTAGTATTATTTATTTAATATATTATTCAATTTGAGGTTTATCGAAAACAAAACATATTTTCCTTCTTGGATTACAGAAGACATTAAACTTCTAACCAATGATATTCCACGTATGAACAAGAGTAATAATTGACATAACTAGTAAAGATACTCAAGAAGAAGCATAATGATTTAGATTGGATTAAATCAGACCAATATTTTATAATCTGCTTAATCTTGTGAGACCAACATCTATATATACCCAGCTCTATATTGAAACGTTAAAATTATTGTCCTTAACTGGACGATGTAAATCTCAATTATCATTATTTATAAATCAATCAACTAGCCTAATCTAGCCTAAGTGATGGTAGTAAATATTAAATATGACGAGCCTAACGTCTATGATAGAGGAAAGAGTTCAATTACACATAATATTTTTTTCAAATATTAGAAGAAGCGACATTTTGACTGTATTTATAATGAATATACGTATATATGGTATTCTCAAGCATTAATCTGTTATCGATTATAATTTCATTTTCTATAAGACTCTAGGTTTTAGTTACTTTACATTGGGTGTAGTGATTGTTCGACGATTACACGTTATTTACAACAATTCTTCGTCGTAATATGCATATACAAATAGAAGGATATATATATTTTTCTTATTGTAATATCTTCACAATTGCCTTAGTAATCATTATGAACCTTCAGAAACTATTACGCATACAGTAATACTAAACATGAAATGTTTAATAGAAAATTCAATAACTCAGATCGAACGTAGAAATAATAGAACAGAATAGATGCAATAACTTTATATAAATGTCGTCTGAGTTCTGGGTCAAGAAACTGTGCAAGTTGGGATAATGCTAACGTAATGATTTTAAGAATTACCAACGATACTTTGCAATTAGTGACAACTAATTAGCCTTCAAGAAAACATTTTCATAATTGTTGATTATTATTAACCAGCTTTTTAAATGAAAATTTCAGTGTGGACTTTTGCCGAGTAATTTATTTGCCGGTGTATTTTATATTAAACCCCTGCATGAAAATTTTCCACTGATCACCCTCTTTTATCGTTATAATCATCATCATTATCAACAAACTTATGAACAAATAAGTAAAAATATAAATGGACAACCAGACATTTAATACCACTTTTAATTCAACTATAAACAGTGAAGAACCTTATAACCCATGGAATGATCCGCTTTCAAGTGAAAGCACATTTTTTACGTATCTTATGCACTTTTCAGCGATTCCAATTTTATCATTTATATCAATATTCGTCATGCCAATTGAAACAGCTTCAGTAAGATGGTATACTGAGTATAGGCCTAAGATCAAAATAGACAATAATGAAAGTGAAATTACAAGTTTTTATCAAATGCTAAAACATATTAAAAGAAAAGAAGGTATTAGTGGATATTATAAAGGTATATTATATTCTTGTTATAATGCTATTTGATTAATTTTTACAAAATCACAGGTGGCATGTTTTACGTTATATGTTTCACTATATCGCATTTAATATTTAACTTTCCATCGTATAAAATTTTAGATGATAAACCAATACAAACTTTCGGTATAGTGGAGTTTTGTTTGTTTTATTCTAGGGATTATGTTCAATATTTCCATTATACTTATGATTTAACGTTAGTATCAATTAATTTTGCAATGTTCGTTGTATTTTATATCTTGTCAATGTAGGTTTGGATTACTGTTCGATATCATATTCACCAGACTTGTAATTTCACCATCGCGATTTTCTTCATATAACTTCAAACAAAATATAAAAGACTTCTTCAAATTCCATAAAATTCATAATCCTTTCAAACTTTTGACGAATTCACTTGTCTTATTACAATTATCAAAAATTTTAATTTTACAATTACAAAATAAATTAGTTGGTGTTGAGGATTTTGATAACGATAAACCATTGACTTTTTTTATCCGTTACTCTCTTCCTGGTATATTAAGAATACTTATTTTTAATCCTATAAATATACTTCAAAACAGATTAATCGTTCAAGAAATACCTATCGTTGATGTTAAAGATGAGGATGATAAGGAAAGTTTAAAAACTTATGATACCGTTTCGAATCTAAGAAAGTACAAATATAATGGGATATTTGATTGCATCAGGAAAATAAAAGTGTAAGTATTGTCCTACTATAAATCATTATAGTTATTAACTTTCTTTTAGGGAAGAAGGGTTATTTAATGTTCTTACAAGATGCTACGGTCTTGAATTATTCTTTATTGCTTGGTGTGCTTTATGTGCTATATATATATATATAATGAGCTTGATTTAAATAAATAATTTATTTTATATTGCGTCATTTAAACTTTTTGATTTTCATTATGCATACCTCTACTCATATATACATATACATAACGAAGACAATAAATTAAAATAAATTTTCAAATCAATATATATATATCATTAGTTATTCTAAATTTATAATTCGATTTCAATTTAAGTGACCATAAGTATACAATACTATAAGACGACTAAAACCTCGAAACAAAAACATTTAATAGTATATTTTATAAATGGTAGATTACTATGGTAATGATATAACATATGAAAAATTTTTAGTTAGTTTAAGAACTTAATTCAATATGATAAATGGCGTTTAACAAGGTATCTGATGTAGAATGATCATTTAAAATTAAATAGACCTTGTCTAATATCTTCGAATGCAGTCAAAAATTGGCCATCGTTTGAAAATTGGAGATTAAAAGGTTTCAATGCATTATCTGAATCTTATGGTGATCAATTAGTATCCGTTGCTTTATGTAATCAACGTTATTATTCTGATCAAAGAAGAGAAGAAATGAAGGTGAAGGATGTGGTTAAGACTTGGAATAATCTTTCCGTAGATGATCACAACAGACAGTTATATATCAAAGATTGGCATTTACGGTTAAGAACCAACGAAGATTTTTATAAAACACCACATATTTTTGAAGACGATTGGATGAATACATATTATTTAAATAACACATCTGATGATTTTAGGTTTGTCTATGTTGGTTCAAAAGATACTTTTACGGGATTGCATAAAGACGTTTATAAAAGTTATTCGTGGTCTGTTAATATTAGAGGAAGGAAATTATGGAGATTATTTCCACCGATTTGTGAACAAAGCTTACGTTACATTCCCACCAATCCAGCTTCAGAGATCGTTTATGATGTTCGAAATGTTGATGTTAAAAAATTCAGAAACTTTGCCAATATTAAACACCTTCAGATTGACATTGTGCAGGATGAGGGTCAAATTATTTTTATTCCTAGCGGATGGTATCATCAAGTTGAAAATCTAAGTGATTGCATCTCCATAAATCACAATTGGTGCAACAGTAATTGTCTACTGGAGATGTATAAAAGTATGAAAGTTGAAATCGAAACTGTAATGGAATCAATTGAAGACGTTAAAGTATTGCTCATCGAAAATAATACCAATGATGACGACGATCATGAATGGAAGATTGAGTGGTTGAAAATTGTACAAGATTTAACCATCAAAGATTCAGGTTGGTCATGGCCCACATTCTTCAATATGATAAATTATAACACCAAGAATGATATCACGATTTACAAACCACAAAAAGAATATGTAGAATGTATTATCAAATGTATTATACAAGACTTTAGTACAAATCACCAAGATGAATTAAAGTATTTAGATGATGTCAGAGATTCTTTCAATGGATTAATTGAAAATTTTTAGAATTTATTCATTTTTATTTTTGTTTGTTTAATTCTTTTCAACCTGATTTTTATTTTGAATTTATTTTTACATTTTACAATTAAAAGAAGAATTCTTTTTGAAGGGTATTATGGCAACTATTATAAGAAATAATCACAATGAAATAGACGACAATGAATTGAAATATTTGAATGACTATATAAAACCTATAATAAATAAGCGTTTATCATCAGAAGATCTAATCCAAATCCAGTCTGAAGTAAAATGCAAAATGACTGAAATTAAAGTGCGTGCATATCTTATCGACCCTTAATGCATATATTGAATCGTTTATATAGGATAACTTGTGTAATAATGTTAACTCTAATTTGAATGCTTATAATAATGATTGTATCAAAGTTATAAGTCTCATTGAGAGTTATGAAGATATTGAGTTATCTAATAATACTATACAGAGGAATTTATCAGAAATAGAGCCAAAAATTGTCGAATTGTTAAACGAGAATGATGAATTGTCTAGAGAGATCGATCAAATTAAAGTGAATGAATTAAAAGCTGAGTTAATAGATAAACTGAAGCTTAATTTAGATACGTTTGATTCGTTAATTAATCAAAGAGAATATTTTAATGCTACAAAATATTTGAAATCTAGTTGTCAACTTTGTTTGAACGAAATTGAAGCTTCTATAATCAATAATAATGAAGATCATTTGACTTTGTTAGATAATTATAACTATCTGTATAATAAGTTACTTCTAACACTTACAACTATTTGGGATGAATGTATCAATGCTAGTTCTACAGATTTAGTGATAAAACCTAATTATAATGGTTAGTTTTACAAATTAAAATACGTTTTGAATTCGATTAATGGATGTACAGACGTTCAACTTGATGAAGTTATATCAAGTTTAAATGAATTAGATGAATTGAAACCCCGTCAAATGAAATTAGAGTTAAATATAATTGATAACTTTTTAAATATTTTATCGCCTTCAAATGGGAAGTATGATGTTAGAGTTGATGATACTGAAAATAAACTTACTATCATTAATATCGATCAAATTCTCAATGATTCTTTATTACCATTATCAAAATTATTAAGTTTCATTCAACTTAGATATAAATCATTACTAAAATCTCCATTAACCTTAAATGTATTGGAAACTATCTTTAAATCTTATCTTCATTATACCCTCCCAACTATTTTAAACGAAGAAACGTATGACAGTTATTCCGATATTTTACTTAATTCTTTAAAATTTCAAAATAAATATCTGGAACCAAGTTCAACGTCCGTTTCTTCTTTATGTAATTCTTGGGGTGATAGATGGCTTACATTTAAACGTGAAAATTGGTTAAAGAAGATGAGAAACATTATTAAGATACCAGATTTTGATACTTTCATTGAAAGTATAGATATTGAAATTGTTGAAAGTATAAGTAATGAAAAGGTTAATAATAATACCAATCTTTCTAAGAAGAACTTTAATGATAATGGCGATGATGAAGATGGATTGGGTTTTGATAATAATAATAATAATGAAATCGAAAACTTAAATTCTGATAATAATAACAATAATAACAATAATAACAATAATTATAATAAAGATGCTAATGATGAAAAGTCCAATTTGATTAAAGTTGATTCTAAGTCTTCAATTACATCGCCTTTACCTATTGCAAATGATCAAAATGTTAATGATGATAACGATGACGATGCTTGGGGCTTTGATGATGAAGATGAACAACCAATTGATGATGATCCTTGGAATGATAAAAGCGAATGTCAGGAAAAAAACAACGATGGAAGTATGTCACAGAATAAATTAGAAGATGATGATGATCCATGGAATGAAGACAATGAAACTCAAGAAAGTAACAAAGATGAAAGTAAATCAGACAGTAAAGTTCAAAATATATCACAGAATAAATTAGAAGATGAAGATGACCCTTGGAACGATAATGATGAAACACAAGACAATAAAGAAAATACATCGTATAATAAATTAGAGGATGATGATCCTTGGAACGAAGATAATGAAACTCAAGATCGCAATGTTTATGAACTTAAATTAGAACAAAATAACTCAAGATTATCACAGAACAAATCAGATGTCGATGATCCATGGAATGATGAAATGGATGTCGATGACGATCCATGGAACGATAAAAATGATGAAAGTAATGAACACTTCAGTAATCAGTCAAATAACATAATTCAAAATGATATCAAAAGTCAACAAGAAGATGATGTTGAAAGTATTCGAGATATAGGAGCCTCTAAAACAACAACTGAAACTCAATCAATAGTGATATCAAAGTATGTCAAAGACATATTATCAATAATAAATGATATAAATGTGAATAAACAATACGTTATTAATAATAAAACGAAATTACCTAAAACTACAAATGACCTGAATGAAGAATTATTAAGATCAATCAAATTAGTTATAGATTTATATAGATCTTTATTCCCATCTGTCCATAAGCAAACTTTAAGATTAGTACCAACGATAACGATTCAATTTACGAATGACCTAAAGTATCTATCAAAATTTTTAGTTGAAACATTTAAAGATGAGAAAGTCAGTGAAGGAATAATAGGAAAATCATCACAACAGTTGATTTCATTAAGGGTGTTAATTATAAAATCATTTGAAATTGAGCAAGTGAATGAAATGATAGAGTTAATAAATGATAATGGCCAGTTCAATAACATATCAAACAACCAGGAATCATTTGAAATAGAGTTCAACCAAATAATAATTATAATAGATAAACTAATCAAATCAATCAAATCATTAATATCATTAGAAGATTTATTGAATTTAGTAGGGAACATCATCAATAGTATATTCAATTATTTGATTGAAAAAATTGAAGAGTTACAAGATATAAGTGAAGATGAAAGTAAAGTACTATGTAAATCTTTAAGGATTTTGCAAGAAGGTGTACAAAATTCGTACAAAGATATTGGTGGTGAACCATTTAAGTACATAAACCAATGGTTCAAATTAGCCTACCTAACAGAAATACTAGAAGCTAACTTAGTCGACCTAGTATACTTATATGACCAAGGTCTATTAATAGACTTCGAATCAGAAGAACTAGTTAAATTATGTAAAGCATTATTCGCTGATACTCAAAACAGAGCGAAAGCCATTGATAAGATATCGCAATACTAATCAACAAAATTAAAGGTTGCCAAAACTCTTATTGTTTAATGTATTTCGTAAAAAGACAATTTAATAATAAAAAAAATTTACTTATATATTTTATATAATATATACCTTAGTTCTTTCTACGGAATGAGCAACCTAATATTTATCATGAGTAAATCAATTTGCCGCCTTATATTAAAGAATAATAGTAACCATATTTTATCGTTACGTTCTGAAAGCAAGTTTTATTGTAGATCGATGTCATTAATTCATTTTAAAATAAAATGCGCCTGTCTTCTGCGAGGTAGCATCTATAGTGAAATTTAAAATTTCAGGTAGATAGGTGCTAGATTTTGTGGAAATGTGCATATAAAAATTGTTTTACCTTCCAAGCAACATATAATT
>JAOPJC010352458.1:0-10300 GCA_025774375.1 Graphium evemon
TCTCTCTCTCTTTCATGCCCTTTCTCTCTCTCACTCTCTCTCACTATTTTTTTCTCTCTTTCTCTCTAATTCTCTCTCTCTCTCTGTTTCTCTTTCTCTGTCTCTTTTTCTCTGTTTCTCTCTTTCTATCTCTCTCTCTCTCTCTCTCTCTCTTTCTCTAATTCTCTTTGTCTTTGTTTCTCTCTCTGTCTCTTTCTTTCCCTTTGTTTCTCTCTTTTCGTCTCTCTTTTTCTTTCTTATTCTCTCTCTCTCTCTCTCTCTCTCTATAAATTTAAATTCTTGAGCCCAAATTAAGGTTCAATTATTTTTTTTATTCATTGCATTCCATAAAGTACATTCAATTGTTATAAACCGACAATAAATTCGCCAAATTATTAATACAGTATCTTGGTGAAGACAATATTGATTTACAATTGCATTTGATATGAATAGTTGAATAGACTGCACGGATTGTGTTGTGGTTTGATTAGTCTACTTGCCAACTGCAATTAAGCGCTGTGGGTTCGATCCCTTCATGGCTTCATTTATACGATCCACAATAAGCCATTTAGAATATAGTTACATCATTTTCACAATATGCAAAATAGTGTTTATGAAAGTCATATAAAGTTTATGTTCAGTTACTGGAAATTCTGGCTGACTTCTTGGAAAAAAATATTTTCATATATCAATCAATTTTCTTAGAAAATTATATTTCTATTTTCTTTCGACGAAATAATAATATACAAGGCTTGTTTTCATAGAAAAGTAAGAAACTGCTTCAAAATCGTTCTTTTCTTTCGGTTTTATCGATCTGAGTTGCTGATTGGTTGGTGCACGTTGGCTGCGACGTGGCTGGTTGTGGCCCCGTGTTCAAGCAAGAATCCAGTAGACGCATTGCACTGAAATAAAAATTTCCCTTATTCACTTAATGCTCATTACAAGATAAATTAAAACCTATGATTAATTGAGGCTGTTTGAAAGTACAAAACAGTAACAATAAAATCATATCTAATTAATTAAATCAAATATATAACATAGATTTAATATTAAATTTTATTATGTTGAAAATATCAAGCCGTCTTATTTGAATTTAAGCAGAGAAAAAATGTATTGAAATGCGCGCAAAATTACGCCAATTTTGGTTCAAAACCATTTTGTTTTTCAACTAAGTAAAAAAAAAATGATTTACTTTTATGAATTAAATCACTTTTTTACCTAGTGGATATTATCCCTGGGTGGATCCATCCCTTTAAGCTTTATTTGATGCTTAATGGAAATGCTGTGAAGAAGAATGGGATACTCTGAAAATATTTCTTCATTATGAGATGATACATATAAATTGACATAAGTTAAATGGCTGGCCAAGTCTGAATTTATTTGGTATGTTACAATAAAATCAGAAATATTTCCTGCTTAAAAATAAGTTTTAAGAAAGTTCATACTATAAGGCTGTCGGTTAACGAAGTATTTACTACAGGAAAAATAACTTCTTTTTTCGTATAATGATTTTTTTTTTATTATATATTAACGTATTAATTTTATTGTTATCAAACCACGAAAACTTCAAATTCCTAGAGGAAACCGCTCCAAAACTACGAAGTACAAAACGTTCATACGTTTTGTACTCTATCACGATACCTTCGGTATAACCAAGTCATGTATATCGCATATTTTTTTATAGAATTATAGAAAAAAACCCTCATTTCGTCATTCTCTACAGCAATTTTCGAAAGTTGATACTTGACACTAGACTGGCATGGCACTGGTTAAACCATATAAAATTTATTTGATATGAAATAAATTTAAAATTAAATGGTTGCAAATAAAGAATCTTATTCCTGTTTTATTTAGTGGGCCCGCATTGCCCTTACCTAACGAGAAATAACAACACAGAGTCATTGTCTCCCCGCAGGATTCAAACCCGCGACCTCCGGTTTGTAAAGTAAGGCCTTATCACACTAGGCCACGGGGGCGTTAGTTTATATTTAAGACTTTTTGGAGGTTATCTCTCAATATGAATTTTTAGCTTCAAGATTTCAGTGCCGTTTATATTATAGAAATTCTCAAGCCAAAAAAAATTACATTGGTACTTTTATATCAGATACATATAATATGAAGCTTCCAACGTCAATATGTCAATATTATTGCCAAAAGTTAAAATCTTAGATGGTGGATCGGTAGGTTGACGTCGACTTGTAGAAATTTTATTAAATTATTATCAGGCCACTCAGCTTGAATTTTACAACGTCGATTTATCGGGTTCGCTCTGGAGTGCATCGGCTTTGACTAATTGCCCTCATTTGGTGGAGCGTATGCACAAAGATTTTATTGAGGCCGGCGCTGACGTTAGTTTTCTTGTTTGTATATGTTGTTTATTAGTGACATTTTTTAAAGGTTATCGAGAGTTGTACTTATCAAGTGTCTAGTGAGGGTTTTCGATCACAAGAGAAGTCAGCTTATGCCGTGAATAAGGGAGTAGAAATCGCTATGAATGCTATCGATGGGCAGCAGGTAGCTTTGTCGTTTGGTCCGTTCGCTGTGTCAGCATCTGATGGGTCGGAATATACTGGCGTTTATAAATCACCATATTGTTTAGATAAATCAATCATAAATGTAAATAGATATATTAATGAACACTTGGTTGAATTCCATTTGAATAGAATTAACGCGCTAGGTAGTGGTGCTACAGTTGACTGTATTTTATTTGAAACAGTACCGCTTTTATCGGAAGTAAGGGCAATCAGAAAAGCAATGAAGTTATCTAAGAGATCCGAGCCTCTTTGGATTTCTCTAGTATTTCCTGATGGCTCTCTGCCTGGTTCTAAGCTTGATAGTGAAGGGGGTCAGCAATCAAATAAAATGGTTGATATACTGGATTCTTTGTTTTATGAAGATGATCACTTATCAGATGTTACTGGTATTGGTATTAATTGCACAAAACCTTATTATATTAAATCATTAATCACAGAATTGAACTCTATTCTTAAAGTTTCCTTTGATTTGAATTACAAACCATCGTTAAGTATCTATCCTGACGGTGGTTTAGTTTGGGATGCTGTTAAAAGATGCTGGTGTGAACCTGACAAAAATTTACATAATGATAACAGTTGGTCAGAGGAACTCATTGATGCGATTTCAGTCGTTGTTGAAGACGACGATTCTCCATTCTCAATTATCATTGCTGGTGGTTGTTGTAAATCGGGGCCTGAACAAATAAAACAACTCCGGTTAGCATGTCAAAAGCGTAACTGGTTAGCTTAAGGTTTTATTTTTATTGGTTGTGATGTATAAAATAAATGAGTTATATATCAAATTTACTGATTATAGAGTATAGTAGAATAGTGTGCTATATCAGTTATAAATTAATGCATAAATTCAATTTATATTTATTCATTGTAATAATATACATTTAACAAATTATAAAACAATTATCTAATTTAAAATCCTATTGAATGAAAATGTTTACGTGTATAAAACCACATTTAATCCATTTAAAAGATATATTTATTTCTTACTCTATAATCCATTTAAATAACACATCTGTAAATTCTCTTCCATCTAGACATTCCTTCATCCTCCTGTTTATAAACTTCCTTTAATTGCTTATGATTCAAATATGTTTCTCTACCACTATCAAAGTCCATTTGTTCTAAAGGAATTAATTTAGTCCTTTTAATTAGTTTCCATATTATCCAACCACCAAAAAAGATTAATAATGAAATGTAATTTGAAAAGAATGTTGACGTATCCCATTGATCAGTGATGAAAACTTCAAAACCTTGAACAAAAGCTATAAAGAATGAAACAAACATACCAAAGTATGATAAACTGACGCCAAATTTTGATTTATACGGCAAGTCATTAGGTGAATAACCCTGAAATTTTAAACCTCTTCTAAACCTTATATGAGTTAAACAAATAGCTGCCCAATTTAAAACAGCTCCTTGAGAAGTCAAAGCTATTAACCATTCAAGGGATTGATACGATGAACTTGATACAGAGAGATAAGCTAATGCTCCTAATAGAATACAAGCAATTGCTGAAGGATATGGTAAACCCCAAGGAGCAACTCTTTTAAATATTTTAGGCATTCTATTAGACAATGCCATTGAATAAATAGTTCTGATAGCTGAATATAAATATGAATTACCAGATGACCAAGCCGATATTAGAATAACCACATTTATTATGTGAGGTAAAACTTCAATACCGGCGTTATTTATAGCTACAACAAATGGACTAGCTGAAGCATCACCAGAATCTGACATGAGTTGATTGTCTTTACATGAAACAATCAAAGTTATTAAAAAAATACCCAAAATATAAAAAAATAAAATTCTCCATAAAACTTTCTTCACCACTGAAGGTATCTCTCTAACTGGATTTTTAGTTTCACCAGCCACTAAAACTATACTTTCAGAACCTGAATAAGTGTAAATTGCATTAACAAAAGCCGATAAAAATCCTAAAAATCTTCCACCTGTGCCTTTAACATCATCAAATTGAACAAATGGACTTTCATTCCAATATTTAAAACCAATTCTATCACCTTTAGGTGCACCACCTAAAGTAATAATCAAACTAACTATAACTAATCCAAAAAATGCTATAATTTTAATAATTGACATATATACTTCGCTCTCACCGTAAATTGAAACGTGAGTTGTTAAAACAAATATTGAAGGTACGAAGAAAATTGTAATCCATGCAACTGTTGGAACTGAAGTCTTCCAATATTCAACAATAACTGCACATGCAGAAAGTTCAGATGCAAAGCTTAAAGCATAACTTATACTATAATTTAAGCCTGCGGTAAATGAAAGTGAAGGATCAAAAAATCTAGCAGCAAATGCAATAAATGAACCAGAAGTTGGAATTAACGTTGACATTTCACCTAAAGCTTCTAAAACACCAATCATAGCGATACCAACTATAATGAAGCCCAGAAACAATCCAGCTGGACCAGCAGTTGTTAATGCACTACCTGAAGCTAAAAATAAACCTATTATATGGTATTATTGAAAATAAATAATGTAACCTATGTTTTAAATTAAAAGACAACTAACCTGTTCCGACACTTGAACCAATTCCAATTAATTGCAAATGACGATGCTCTAAACCCCTTTTTAAATCACCTATACCTGTATCTTCATTAATTGGTTCCAAAGCTGGTTCTTTCAAGGATTTAATTTGTGATTCTTTATTATCTATACTAGATTTTTTTGAAACAATATCACTCATAATAAAGTAATTGTGTTATATAAAACCTCTATAGGTTTTTCTATCCATATTAAACTTTCATCAAGTATTTTAGCGAGTCACTAGAGTATCTTGAGCACGCAATATTAAATAATGACTTATTATTACTAATATATTAAAACCAAACCAATAGTACTAATAATATCACTAATACTGATTAACTGATTTGAAAATCTACTGTACCTTTTCCCATTATCTTCATTTAATTGATTCCAAGTAAACCAAAAAGAAAATGAACGATATGCAGAAAAATTAATAGAGACGATCTAGATAGTCATCATTAATCTCTTTAATTCACAAGAGAAATGATAAAATTTATAATGAATTATTCCAATGACACTATATGATGATCACAATATTGAAATAAATGTGACTGAGACTACTGAATAACGATTGCATATAATTTCGCCTAGACTAAATATATCATTATATAAGAATAAAGATTATCATTTATTTATTCATAGATAATATTGATAATATTAAATATCAAGCATTGTGATGAAAGTTCATGGGCACGATTAAAATTAAAAATCAAATTACATCAGCAATGAAGTCAAAGTCAAAATGATCCAACAAACTTTGAAAAGATTGAATAATCTTAAGGTTAAGGATAATTTTAGAATTAATAGTCCAATGAAGTATTTAACACAGATCGAAGCTCAAAATGTTAGTCTTAAATTTTTTTAATAAACTTCTATTAAACTAGTTATATAGCTTGACAAAGATTTAATGAGTGAGCATGGCGGCTACACTTTGGAGCAATTGATGGAATTAGCTGGTTTATCTTGTGCTCAAACTGTCCAAAGATTGTATCCACCACATACTCATCCAAAAGTTTTAATTGCAGCTGGTAGTGGTAATCAAGGTATGTGACAATTTGATGAAATGATCGTTAACTAATCACCAATAATAAAGGTGGCGATGGACTAGTCGCAGCCAGGCATTTATCTTTATTTGGTTATGTGCCTACATTATTTTATCCAAAGGTGAGAGATGATATTTATAAACTAAGTCAAAACGATTGACACAAATACTTAAAGCCAAGTCAAAATGAATTTATAAAAAAGCTCGAAAGCCAATTAAAACATTTTAAAATTGGAAATGTCGACAATTTTGATCAAGGTTTAAACTCCAGTGACGTTGTCTTAGATGCAATATTTGGATTCTCATTCAAAGGTGATCCAAGGCCACCATTTGATACAGTTATTGAAAGTTTGAAAAACACTGATAAACCTATAGTATCTGTCGATATTCCATCTGCATGGGAGTTAGTATTAATACTTATAAACATAACATTTAATAAATGACATCAATTATAAACAACAGTGTAGAGAAAGGCAATGTAAATAATAGATCATTTGAACCTTCAGCTTTAATATCATTAACTGCACCTAAGTTAGGTGTTAGACAATATACAGGTAAACATATCTTAGGTGGCAGATTTGTTCCACCTTTTATTATTACAAAGTATAACTTGTAAGTTTCGAAACAAAAAAAGAAAGCCAAGATTAACTAATGCAGTACAAATAGACAATTACCAGTTTATCCAAGTGGTGATCAGATCGTAGAAATTGCTCCAACTTCATTTTAAATTAATTTCAGTTTAAACCTTTTATTATTTTACTTTGTACTCATATTCTCGTGAAGTGATCAACATCCATAAGACGCGTTTATTTTTAAATTGACTTTAAATAAAAGATATTATAATGAATAATAATCATACGTACAATGATGAAGAAATATTTAATTTAAATGACCATTCTAAGAATAAGTTATTGAACGTGATAGATAATTTGATTGAAAGTCGAAATAGCGTTGAACACGGTAACGTTAATAAAGACGTCGATTTTGATAAAACACCCGAGCCTAGAAGTAAATTTAAGGATATGAAATTACCTTTGAATGATACTTCATTTTATGATCCTGAAGGTTTAACCTTCCCAAATTCAACTTTACAGTCAAATTTAAAATCTTTCAACTTATTAAATTCTGCTACTATGAATAATGGTCATCAGTTTGTTAATAGTGGTGCTTTGAATGATGATGATGTTGAAGAGGAAGTCGGTACAATATTTTCGGAAGATCTACCCAATTTGAATGAAAATGATTTACATAATGTAAATGAAAGTTATTTAAATAATAATTCGCCTGTTATTGAAAATGAAAACAACCAAGATAATCAAGATATTTATCAGACTTCATTTAAAGCTTTATCTTTACCACCTTCACAAAGACCTTCACCTACACCTACGCCTTCAAGGCCATTATCACAATCAAATTCACAATCAAATTTAAAGAAATCAAAGTCATCTTCATTGAATTCATCCCCAACATCAGTAACGAAAAGAACATCACCATTCGTTAGATCAAGTTCAGCACCTGTTGAAAATGAAGTTTCAAGTAACAATAATAACAATATGAGGACGCCATTTAAATCACCTATAAGTCATATACCTAAATCATTTAGACATAGGTTAAATTCTACTACACCTAAGGTTTCACCACCTAAGAAACCTTTCTCAAATTTAAACAATGATCATAAAAACGACATTTTTAATCAACATGAAGAAATTGTCAATGAGAATGAAAGTAATACATCTTCATCATTTTCTTTACCACATGTACCTGAATCACCTCATAATTCACCTGCGAAACAACAAACACCTCTTAGACCAAGGTATTCATTTAATAGATCATTTCATAAATCATCATATAATAATGACAATAATACAACTCCAATTAAAGACTTTTTTAATAAACATCAACATAACCATCAACCTCCAAGTCGATTGAAAAGTAGCCTAAAATATAATTTCAATTCTAGTAGTAATAACAATAATGGGAATGTTTCGAAGAACGTTAGTTTTGTTAATGATAATTATCATCCTAGTTCGGATGATGACAGTAATTTAAATGAAGGTGATGATTTAAATGAAAGAGTTTATAATTTGGATGAAGATATAAATAATAAAAGTAATACAAACGTTGAAGACAAATTTGTTGAGAACGATGATTTAAATGATAATAAACATAATTTAATTGTAAATAATATTTCAGTTGGAAATATAAATGAAGAATCAAATAAGGATGGCGAATTAGATAAACAGCATCATAATATAATAGATTATGATTATTCAAGTAAAGACCTAGATTTAAAAGAACTAGAAAGATCAACATTTAATAATAACAATAATAATAATAATAGTATACTGAAAACACCAAAAATACCAGGGTATTATCCATTCACACCAGGTAAAAAATTATCAACTTTTAGACAATCAACACCTATTAAAAAGGATAATGAGGCTATGGATCATTCATTCAATTTAAGTAAAGATGAAGAACCTGATAAAAGTATATTAAAAACACCAAAAATTCCAGGATTCTATCCAATTACTCCAGCTAATAATAACCAATTCAAAAACTACTATAGAGACGATGTTGACGATAGTTTAGAAATAGTTGATGAAAGTGAAGGAAGTATCGATGCAAATGATAATGAAAGTGAAGATAAAAATAAAAGCGACGATACTATACTTTTAACTTTAAAAGATATAGATGAAGCACTTAAATCAACTGCTGACAAGTACGAAAAAAATAGAATAAAAAACCATCAACAAAATAAAGGTCATAATCTTTTGAATTTATTTAAACATAATGATAAAACCATTAATAATAAACGTAACAATGACATGGAAGGTCATGAAGAGATTAAAAATGCAACATTAAGAACTAATGATGCTTTAAATGCTTATTCGAATTATATTAAAAACGATAATAATGGTCATTTACAGAATCATCGTCATCAAAACCAAAGAATTAACATACGTCAACGTCAACATAATAATAATAATAATAGTAAATCGTATAAATTGTCTTTCACAATTTTATTAATTTTTCAATTATTGATTGGTTTCCTTATACTAAGGTGAGTGTTACTTTCTAAGTATATACTTTCATTTGCTTATAATTAATTATCAGATACACCCATCAAATCTTATTTAATTCATTTTTACATAATTATTTCGATCCGCTTAATCCAGAAATCTATGATACTGAATTCTCGAATAAATTTTCAATAGAATATAAAAATGTTTTTGATAAATTCTTCAATTACTTCAATATCTTTTCAAATGATTTTGTTTATGGTACTAATTGGCCTCCTTATTAACATTAATTTTTATTTATCAAACAAGTTTATATAAAATAGGAATATTAATATTAGTCAGTTTTAGTTATATAAAAATTCTGTAAAATTAATCTATAGCTTGCTTTTGTAAAATTATAAAAATCGTATTATATATTTATTAGTTTTATTATTAAATGTAGAGTTAATTGATTGTCTAAATTCATTGTACATTTTGGACGTCTAAATTAAGCTAATCAACTACCAAACTACTAACGCTGACATCATCCAAGAGGACGCAAAATATAGGATCACGAATGTTTCGTCAAATGTTAGTACAGTATGACTAGTTTCTGACATACTTGTAGTACGGAACATCGCGACAATTAGTATATTTTTGGCTTTCTTTAGCGCCTACACACAAACAGTTTTTATCGCTACTGAGATTATTATTATTATTATTTTTAGTCAGTAAGGTTCTGTTAAATAAAATGAATATTATATATATTATGTTCTTAATTCAAAATATTTTATTACAATTCTTGTTTTATATTTAATTCACATTGAGGAGATAACCCGATCAAAAGTGTGATTGTAAAGACATAAGCATTAGTGTTAACAATTAAGGTAAGATAACATTTGATTTGTAATCCTTGGCCTCTCTGGCTAACTAGACGATATGATACAAAAGAATGTACAATAATATTGAAATTCCAGTATCCGTCCATGCTGCACTTTGAAACGTGGTATTCATGGAGGAGTTGAGGACAAGATAGGTAAATAGATTGATGCTTTTGCATCTGGATGCTTATAATTTTATAGGCCTAGCGGGGTGAGATAAGTTGAAGTTTTCCGAATGTATGTATGTATGTATGTATGAAATCAAAGTATACAGATCTAGACTATACAAAATGCCAAATGGCGTCCATGCTG
>JAOPJC010363533.1:0-10255 GCA_025774375.1 Graphium evemon
TGATATACGGAACTTTATCTAACTTCTGTACTCCGATTAACGTAAATATATCGTGCCCTCAAATGCTTTATGTTTACTTTAAAATATTTAGTCATATCCCTACTTTATGCGTTAGTAACATATAACAATATTATGTTACCAAGACTTATTTTCATATGTTCCCATGTATGACAATGATTGTTCAAAAATAAGTCTTTAAATATTTCTACACAATATGTTTGAAACGTTGTATGTAAATTTAGCTGACATAGCCAAGCTAGCTCTTTACCTAAATGGACTTAAAACCCTTGGCGCCGTCTGCTAATTTCATTAGTAAGCCAATTAACAAACATCGACATAGGGTTCTAACTACTTAGCTCTTTGAAATATACATTGCTAGTATTAAACTATTATTTTTCTTTATATTTAGCTTATTTCAATACGTGACGTGCTTTAGGCTTTAATTTTACAAGATGCACTAGACTTCAATGTTATTAAATTCTAATTGATGTTATATCAGTTCTTAAATCTAAGAAGAAATCATGGCTGTGGTGGTGTGATACTATATTGCTTCATTTTTCAAATACTTATTACATTAATAGTTACCATGAAATACAATTAGTACTAAACGAATCCATCATTTAAGTTTAGATCAAATTCGAGTATAAAAAAACAAGAATACTGAAGAATTCGTCTTTTCTGGACATCTCACAAAGTGGTACTGCTAATATAAGGCAGGGCTCCGCCGAGTATCCAGATACGGCCGCAGCGGTTACCACTATCCACCCACCGCAACCCACATCGCTACGCCACATTAAGCGGTGTAGCCACACTTAGTTGCGGGGGATAGGGAGCGCGGCCCCCGATTTACCGACACATCTCTTCTCCCGCTACTCTCCCTTGTTTTCAAGAGAAGGAAATAGTGGCCGCAAGTTCGAGGCTTCCAGTCATGTGCGCTAGGGCCTCCCTCCCTATGCCTGTGAGACCTCACAGTATTGCTTGTGAATATGGGTGTCAATCTATTCCGCATGTCAATTTGCTTTACAGAAAAGTTTGTTGAAAATATATGAAGGTTTTACAGCAAGTGAGTGTATTCGACTTGCATATGTTCTTACCATTTAAGTTGTTTGTTTAGTTCGATAAAAGTATGGTGGAAGCCCTAGCTAAACAAGTTAAGAATAAAACTCAAATAAGAGTATGTGAAGTCGTTTTATTTGCTGAGCGAGTTATCATTTACAACTTAATATTTAGGGACATTTGCACACTTATAGACTCTGTGATGAAGTATGGACATTCATAGTTAAGAATCCAACTATGAAGATTGATCAAGGTGAAATGCTAACATCTGATAAAATCAAAATCGTAGCTTGCAGAAATCAAGATCAACAGCCACAAGGTCAACCGCCAAATCAAATACCAACACCAACGTTACAACAAACTCCAAATCAACAACAGCCTCATTCATCATCACGTTAAAACAAAGTGTTTATTATTAATCTTTTCTCTTGTACTAATATATAACAAAAAATTAACTACATTTTAATTTCTCTTTTCATTTTGTATTTTCTTCCTTTGATTTTCTTTATACATTACGTAAGACGTGAAGATTCCAACAACTGAAAGGCCACATAATAATAAACCAGCAGGAATTCTAATTGCGTATTTCCTATCAGGGAAGTAGTTCAAAATCTGGCTAGATTTATTCAATAACGGCTATATGGAAAGTTAGTTAAGGTGGTGCATATCAAAATACGTTGAACTCAACTGTGAAGAATACCCAAAACGTGTAATAAGTGAATATGAAACCTGAGGTGAATATCAAGGTTAAACCTAATAAGTTAGTTGGTGTCTGTATTTTATTAATCAACGCCATTATTATGTATATAACAAAACTTAATTTACCATATTTGATTGGTTTCTTTTAAACAAATATATTACGTATTACGCATATATTTTATCGATAGAAGAAACATCGTCTTCTTTTCAGGTTAGGTCATATGACGAGAGATTACACAATAAAATTTAATATATTGAAACATAAATACAATAATGCAATAATGATAATAATAAGCTTATTGACACTCTGTTAAATTTTAATTCAGTCATTATTATTATTAATGTTAGATAGTTAAAGAAATGATTGTTTAGCTTATTCATTAGTTCAATTTTAACTATGAAGCTAATAATCAAACCAATCGAATTGATGAATGTATTTTGATTACTTCTATTATCTTTATGATTTTCATTATGTTCATTAACGTTGTTAGTGATTGGTGGTAATAAACTAGGTCTTCTTTTATTCAATTGATTCATTGATTGGAAGATACGATTTTCATCCTCTTTTTCATTATTCTGTAACACAAATATTAACGTGAATGCAACATAACGCGATGTCTAATAACTTACTTTAATTATTAAATTTAATAAATTATTAACGTCGCTTAAAACCCTATGTGATAAAGGACGTTTAGTCACATCTTTATTTAAAAGTTTGGTTAATATCTCTATTAATTCAATAGGTATCGTAGGTCTAGCTTTAATAGCATTCTTTTTAGCTTCATTGTCGAATCTATCATATACCTGTTAATGCAAAGTTTTCATTTGTTAAAAGAAAATAAGTACGCACCCCGGATAAGATAATATTTGATTAGTTAAATTATCGAAGTTATTACCATAAGGAAACCAAGGTAAATCCAAAAACAACATTTCATGTAAAATCATACCCAATGACCAAATGTCAGATTTAAAATCACGAGCACTATTAAAAACTCCTTTTTTATCTTTTTTTAAGGCTTCAGGAGATGTATATTCAAGTGTACCAGTCTCGCCAGTTCTATTTTCAAATTTTGTGGATGATTGATAAAATGACGAACCAAAATCTGACAACATGGCTGTTGGTATACCTTTATGGCCATCTTTCCAGTCCAATAAAACGTTAGCTGGTTTGAGATCTAAATGAAGGATATCTTTCTCATGAAGAAATACCAAACCTTCAACGATATCTTTAAAAAGTAACAATAATTCTTCACTTCTAAAGTAATGTATAGGTGAGTTCTCAAACGATGAAGTTTGTTTACCGAATCTTTTTGAAAGCTTTCTTTGAGCTATTAAGTCATCCTTATTTAATAAAGTTTCGCTTTTTGTTGCTCCTCCTTGTCTTGCTGCTATTAAATCTGATAATGATCCACCATTAGCATATGACATTAGTAAACTTGAAAAATCAATTTTGTTAGACAATTATTCATCATAAAGAAAACATCACACATACTATAATGTAGGTATCTTTGGACCAAAATTAGTTAGAGTTGATAACTCAACCCAAGAATGATGATAATCTACAATATTAGGATGTCTTAAAGTTTCTAACATTTTAACTTCTATATAACGCTGAAATTTTAATATATCTTTTTTTATATTTTATAAACAACTAACCTTGTAAAGCGTTGCGAAGATAGGTGTTAGATAAACCTACGGCAATTTTCTTTACAGCATAATGGCCAAGAAGGTTACCATTAAGAGTATGTTGACATAAGTGAACAGACGCATAAGAACCTCTACCAATTTGACTTTGTTCAATGAAAAACTTTTCATAATAACCGTCAACACGACTGTTAACGTCATTTTCATTGGAAGTATATATATCATCATTATTACTGCCATCAGATAACGACATCAATAATTTAAAATAATGATTGGGTGACGGTTTGTTATCATCGTGAACGATATCATTTAATTCAATAAAAGGTCTTAAACAAGTTGGACAAACTTTTTTATCGTTATTGTTGTTCACGTTATTTACTTCAACATTCTTAACGGTTAAAGATTTAGATGAATCATTGTATAACACCAATTGATTTGAGTTATTAACTAAAACTAATTGCCACTGATTTGATTTATTCAATGAAGATGATGGTTGAATTAATGCCATGTATGACTTTATAATTATGAACTAATTTTTAATTGTAGTGTATATGCCTTATGACGACGTCATTGACGAAGAGTATAACGTTGAATATTCATAGTACAGATAAAATCAAAAATCAAAAATATGGTAAATTCAGTTATAATAAGGATATTACATAATTATATTTATTATTGCTTATAGGTTCGAGTAACTAGGAATATGAATAAAAGTAAAGATAACAAAATTAACAGAATTAGAGACGCATTTAATAAAGCTAAATCGTTGAACGATGTCAACGATGATAATAATGGTGGTGGCGGTTTTGTAATAGAAGAATCAGAAAATAGTAACAATGAAAACACAATTGAATTATATCAAGTAAAGGAAGCGTTGAAGTTATTAGATTTAGATGAGAATGATGAAGAAGTTTTACAAACTTTTGAACAAGCTGCATATGGTTGGGAAGAAGTTGATGAAGAAGGTTATGTGAAAGATTTACAGCCAATACCATGGCAAGATTTTCTATCAATTGTTGATGTGTTAATAGATGACAACGACAATGGCAATGACGATGACGACGAAGAAGAAGATGTTTATAAATTCAATGAAGAAGAAGATGATGATGATTTGGAATATGATCAAGATGTTATTGAAGAAGATGATGGTGACAACGAAAACTTCATCAAGAAATCAACAATATCTAAAAACCGACCATTAACTCAAACCCAAATACAGAATTCAATGGAAACTTTTAAATTATTCTTCCATAATGATTCCTCGACTATAAATTCTGATACTATATTGACACTAAATGATTTAAGAAACACTGTTAAATCATTGAACGAAAATATAACTGAATCACAAGTGAGTATATGCATTCTTAAAATAATAACATCTGTTTATAATAAATAACAGTTAAAGTCAATGATTAACTTAATCTCAAATGATGAGGATAAAACTCAAGTTAATTTTGAAAATTTTACTAGAATGTTAATATTTAATAACTTAATATGAAAAATTTATATTTATATTTATTTATTTATTTATGATCTATAACAAAAAAATTAATCTTAATTAAATCGTTGATGTAATGATGTTTTATAACTCGATGATGATTTAAAGTCTACTTCAGATTTACCGATTGGGAGTGGTTGATAAGAACCGTCACTGATTATATTATTAAGAGGTAAAGAATCAATTGATCTATGTTCCAAATAAAGTTGTTGTAAGGCATTTGTGGAGGCCTGGTAAATTTAGAGTTAGCAAAAAAAAAAAAAAATACGCAATATCAAATAAATACACTAACTCTATGTTTAGCCATTGCTAAAGAAGAACCGAAACCTTCACCCAATTTTAGATTATTAGATTTAGTAAAAACGCCAATAACAAATATTGGTGAAATCGAATATCTACCACTTTCACTTAAAAGTTTATATTCGACACCATCATCGAAACCGAATTTTTTAGCTGTGTGAGATATAATAACAACAGGGTTATCAAATTTCAACATAGACCTAATGTCTAACTTTCTAGAAATGAAAAATGTTTTAGCAAACTCTAAAGCAGATCCAATGCCTTTGTATTTTAAAACCAAACCTATAATAGATTTACTAATAGACGCCATGGCGTCTTCGTGAAGGTAAAGCTTTTGACCATCATTCCTTTGCCAACGAAGAACTGACTGAGCTCCCCATTCCCTTGCTATTGAAGCGCATGATTTAGGTCCAACTAATGCAGATACTGACGCTTTCAAAACTTGTAAAGGAAGATTAGGATAAGTCAAATGAAGATGTTCAGTAGCAACTTGACCCAAGAAGGTATTACCGATCATTTCATATATTTCATTAGTATTATCATTTACATTCCTAAAAGATTTATGTGCGCAACATTTTTCAAATTCTTCTATTGGAATAGATGCTAATGATAATCTACCTCTTAATGCAAATAAGGACGATAACTGATTAGGTTGCTTAGATGCCCAATCCTTCACATCAAACTTTGGTAAATTTATCTCTTCGTTTGGGTTGTTGATTGACTTTTTATGTTTAGCTTCTTTCGGTGGTGTCTTTATTGATGAATTAACATTTACAGTATTGTTTACAATACTTGAATTGAATCTAATTAATATATTCTTTGGAATCTGTCTATTATTTGAACGTAGCATCATTGTATTTAGCCTTTATTTAGCCTTTATTTTATTTTTTATTTTTTATTTTTTAAATTTTTATTTTTAAAGAGAAAAGGTCTTCGTTTTTAATGCTCGATCGAGAAGGGAAGATTTTCTGAAGTGTAATAAATTTGAGAATAATTTTTACTGCAATTGTTAATCATAAAATTTTAATACATGAATTACAAAGCATTTGTTAATTATATTACAAGAAAATATATGTGCTAATATCACCTCCTTACATCTTGACTTTCTCGACTATTACTTCTGCTGTTACTTAGACCTAAACCTGTAATTACGCTTGGAGCACTTGATAAAGTTGAACTTCTTTTGTGTTTATTTTTAATACCATGGTTATTATTATCAGTACTATTTTTATTGATCAAATTAGGTGAATGTTGTTGGAAGTAACCGCTTAAAGAAGTTCTAGAATGTTGTTGTTGATATTGTTGATCGATAATTGGTGAAACAGGTTGAGATTGCGACCAAGCTGTTGATATTGAGGCAGGGAATAAAGATATTGGTGGAATTTTAGGTGAAGTTAATTTACCTTTTAATATATTGTCGTTATTATTAGTATTAGCATTATTATCATCACTATTGCTATTGTTATCATCATTATCACTATTACTTTCGTTACTGAGACTGCTATCATCATCATCATCATCATCATCATCATCATGTCGACTATGACTACGACGACGATTTTGATTACTAATTTTTAATTGTTCAATTTGAGATTTCAATTCTAGTACAGTTTCCTCTAATTGTAAATTACGTTTATATAATTGTGAATTAGATTTCACTTGTTGCTGATTGCTTATATTCATTTGTTGGCTTTTAACATTTTGGTCAATAACTCGATTTAAATTTAAATTATGATGTTCTTCAATTTTATTAAATTTTGTATTTATATTATTTAGCTTTAATTTTAATTCTTCGTTTTCTAATCTAATTAATCTACATTCATTTTCTGAATTTATTCTAGCATCTCTTTCAGCTTTAGTCATTGTTTTTAATACTTGAAATCTACCTAATAAAATCTGCATTTCTCTTCTTTGTTCATCATGTCTAAATAAATCATCGTCTCTATAAAATAGATAAATAACAAAATTAATAAATAAAAGTTAATTTGTAAAAGATATATCTAACCTTTCCGCCAAAGATTTCACTAATTGTCTATTTCTATCTTCAATTTGTTCAAACTTCTCAATTTTAGGTTTCCATTCCCTAATTAAATTTTCAAGTTCAAATATTTTATTACCTGAATCAGCTAATCTACCTAAATTTACTCTTATAATTTCTTCAGATGCACTCCTTTCACCACGTAAAAACACAGCTTCAGCATCCCAATTCTTCTTCTCATCTCTGAAAAGTTTGATCTTCTTTTGTAATTCATCTGTCCATGTAACATGCCTAGCATGTGTTTTAGCAGCTTCAGATCTAGCATTAGATAGAGCCAGTTGAGCGTTATTTAATCTATCACTTAAATCATGTAAATGTATATATAACGATTGCTGAGCATCTTCATCCCTAGCCTCAGCTAATCTTCTCCTATGCAATTGACCTAAGCGCATTAACAATTGACCTTTTATATATTGTTCATAAATGAAATTTGACATTAAGTCATTCGAAGACAAATTATTAGCATTATTAAAAGCATTACTTTCGGATAAATTAAAACATTGATCAAAATCTAAAGAATTCAATAGTTGTGTATCCTCTATGAAACCTTCTGCAATTCTTCTTCCAAATTCAACAATAGTTGCTGCATTAATTTCTAAAACTGAACATTGAGCTAAAATAGCTTGAGACTCAGCATCAGGCCATCTATTACCAGTTTGTTCCAATTCTTCTTGAGGATCATTAAGAGGATATTTTAAAAAGAAAGGATGAATTAGATGAGTCCTTAGTAAAGGCAACGATCTAGCTTTAATTAGATCGACAAATAACCAATGATTTAAAGGTTCATTAAAAGGATTTTGGAAATCACTTTCGATTAAATATTTGATTGGTTCTCTTAAAAATGATAAAGTATTTGATGGAAAGATCCCATACAAAAATGTGAACAAAGGTGTTGGTGTTGGAAATAATTTTAAAAATTTTGAATTTATTGGCTTTAATTCTGATTCATCTCTTAAAGTTAAATTGAACTTATTAAAGGTATTAAAATTATCATCCTTTCTACGTTTAAATATTAAAATTTTCCCAATGAATGCTAAAAAGTAAGAAATGTAATTTGAGCAAATCAAGGGAAATTTGGGTAGCAATATAGAAATAATCAAATTGATTAAATTAATTAAAGTGAAATTTTGATCAATTAAAGAAGATTTCAGTATTAATTTAAATAAATTTGATTTGATTAATATATGTGAATGAATAGAATGAGTTGATAAGCATTTTAATAAAAATTCTAACACGTGTATACGTGTACTAGTTAATTTAAAAGGTGTAATTAAATTATTAAAGATTTTTGAAGGTTCTATAGGAATCAAATTTATTAAAATCTTTTCAGCCTCTGCTTTGTTATCATCTTCATCATCTTGTGAATAGCTAGTTGAAGGTGAGCATGAATCGTCATTTAAACTACTCTGAATGTATTTATTATTATTTATATCATTATAATCGTTACCATAATCATTATCATCAAGATCATCATCATTACTAATACCACTGAACAGGAAGTCAATTAAAAGGTGTATAATATCATCGTTAACACTATTAAATATGAATAATTTTAATCTTTCATCCCATAAAAAGTGTCTAAAGTAATGACTAAAATAAAATCTCAAATCTTTATTAAAATCTAAATCCAAGTCTATTAAACAATTTAAAGTGTAATCATCTTTAACTAAATCTCTAGGCTTATAATTATCCAAATTAACTTTGACTAAATCTTTCTTAAATCTCTTAGTATTGATAAGTTCATTCACTTCATCGTAGTCCATCGGATTCCTTCACTTGTTGAAATTAAGTGCTATGCGTTATGTGCAAACTTTTAGTCTAAGTGTAAAGTGATTAAGCGCAAAATAAAAAGATAAGTGAAAACGGGAAGACACATAAAATAAAAAACAAGGGCTGTATATTATATGTATAAATAGAAATAAAAATAAATCAAAATTTTAAATTAGGCAAAACATTGGAATTGAAAACTTTCTCAGACACTTTCATTCCATATTCATGATTTATAGCACCCATGATAGCTTCCACAGTTTTACCTCTAACTTTATCAATTCCATTGAAGTCTTCCGATGGCTATGTGCATTTGTAGTAATTAGTTATTTATGTGTATCTTTGTTAATATGATACGTACGGAAATCCACCTCATAACTTTGTCTAATTCCCATAAATTTCCAACTTGGTTACCGACTGAGGTAGTATCCAATATCTTATCAATCTTATTAATATCATTTATCTTATTAGAGTTTATCAAATGCATCATTAACTGAAACTTCAAAGTTCTTCTACCTAAAAATGTTAACCTTGACTGATGTTCTCCAAATCTACCAGCTATGGATTTATGTGTGATCGCTCTTAATGCTAAATCGTTAGGTATATTGTAAGGCAAATTAAATTTATTAAAGTAGTCTTCTAAGATTTTCATATTTAATCCTGTATCACTATGTACACTTGTTGATGTGCCTATACATTATATTATTTAAAATAACATATTTTTACGGGTGCAGTTTCTTACTATAGCTCTTGTGTAAATTCAAGATACTCTGTCTAATATTTTTACTTCTAATCATTGTTTAATTTTTAATTTTTAATTTATTTAAAAATTATTTTGAAATTCTTCACTGATGCTTGAGTTAAGAGAAGACGTCTGCTTAATCACAAGACCAATCATTCAACAAAAAATTTAATCTTAAAAATATTTTGTATGCATGGTATCTAATGATATTTATCACTAAAGAAAACAGAAATTAAAAAAGAAATATAGAGAAAGTGAAGAATGAAAAGAAAAGAAATCTTTTATAAAGAGGAATAGTATAATATATAATATATATAAATATATATTTATATGGTGTCGAGTATTGAGATATGTTTGTATAATTGTCAGTTGTATATTCGATTAAAAAGTATTTCCGTATAAAATTTAAGTGTAAGAAATTCTATAATTGATTAATTAACTCGTTTATTGTTTACTTCTAAACCTTAATAATGGTGATAAACCAGATAAAGCACATGATTTTTGTAAAAAT
>JAOPJC010374532.1:0-10251 GCA_025774375.1 Graphium evemon
GTTGGGTTTCCCAACGCCTAAAACTGTACGCCCATTGGGGACCCCAATCCCCAATCTTTACGCCAACTCATTTTGTATATAAGACTGTTCTTTTTCATATAAAATAGATATCTAAGTTTTTTATCTTTACCGTTATAACTGGTCTGGGTGAGAGTTATAACACTATGTATACTCATAGCGACACAAAAGTCACTACATATCCTCTTATTAATGAATAAACACTAAGTACTCTTTTTCTTCGAATTATAAATCACCATATTGTATCATTTGCACACATTATTTTATGTTGTGTTAAAATTAGTTTTTAAAATATTAAATTTGTAAAAAATAAAATTATCTTTTATTTTTTTTTATTGTTAAAATTTAATAGTAATATTAATTTATATTAATTATTTATGTCGTGATCTGTCATTACAAGCGTTATTTAAAATATTAAATATTAAATATTAAAAAGAATAAAAAATTAAAAATTAAAAAACATTAAGTTTGAACTTGCCATGATGTGATTCGAACTGACATCTTTGCCAGTAATAATAAATATATACATAAGGCCGGATTTGAACCAGGACCCTGCAGGAATAGTGATAGAAACCGCTTTGCTACGCAAATTATCAAATGATTTTGATTATAGTTCAACATGTTGTACCAATTATTAACTTACAATGTTTACTCTTTTTTCTGTTTGAGTTTACAGTGTACGGAATCTGTCTGGATTATCTTTTCCAGTATATATATAGAATTTATCATCATAATGTCTTTACACAGCATTAATATGATGATGTAACGTGTGGATCTAGGGTTGCTGAAGTTGTTATGTTAGTTTGCAACATTGGGCTTATAACCAGTTTACGAGGCAGCGTATATACGCTGCCTCGTAAACTTGTGCGGGAATCTTGAGGAATGTTGAATGAACTTATGTATTAAAAAAGAAATCTTTTACAATATATATCTGTTCCTATCATGTAAGGTGATTACACATTCAAATTTCCACTTTGTTTGTCAAATTTTTACTTCGGCATTAAGTCTATCTTAGCTCTATAATCTTTCACGAGTTCATATATATTATTTATATAAGGATACAACATAAAAGTTCACTTTGTTTGTCTATATCAAATTTTCACTCTAACTCAAGTTGGTTATATTAAATCTCACAAAGGTGGAACTTATTTTACTAATTTAATTAATTAATTTATCTTTTTTACTTTAATTTATTTTAACTTTAATTAATTATTCTCACGATTACTCGCCGATTATTTTATATAAATAATGTTATTTTCTCTAATAAATATTAACAAGCTCTTTTCCAACTTACTAAATTTAATTAAGTTGTTTTCTTATAATTTATTAATTTTATTAATTTAATTAATTGATTACATCTCAGATTAATTGATTAATTCTCACAGTTAATCGCCGATCTTAATATATAAATAAAGCGTTTATTTTTGATGAAATACATTACTAGTTTCTACTTATAAACATAAAAAGTAGTAATCTTATATATCATATCAGATATATCTGAGATATCTGTAACAAACCAAAAAGAGATAAGATATGAAGTTACGAATATTGATATCCATAAAATGCATACCATTAACAAAAAATACCTTGCAAACTGAACGTATATAAATTATCGTAAAAGGAGGAGACCAAAGATAAGGATCAAACGCATCAAGATAATACAAAACTCTTACACGTACTCTAGGACTTACGGCCAATCAAAAATTGTCCGATTTGTAAATGTAAAACAAATGATTTATCAGAATGCCTAGCCAATTAACTCACCAATTGAATTACTTTGTGAAAGATGGAAGAACGTGGAAATAGAAAAACATTTACAATATATGTTAACCTATGAATATCAAAAAGATAAAATAACAGACGTATGGGATTTTAGTTACATAAATGTTGATAAAATAAAGTGTTTGAACGAGCATGGTACCAAACCACTACAAATACAAAAGAGAGTCTGTTTTAGCTGTAGCCATTGAAAAAATAAATACTTTTGGTCTCAATAGAGGTAGTTTGCCACTCTTTCTAATTGGTTATCATTTACCTCTACAGTCTAGAATTAAAAGAAACTTTATTATCGATATTAGTGTTATTCAGGTCATTCGAAAAGGAAACAGAATTTTAATTCATTTCTGAAACCAATTTTAGATGGTTTAAAACTTCCCCCAGTTAGGAAACACATGCTTATGATAGCCTCAACAGGTTATATTTTCTATATAGAGCTCATGTTAGCCATATATTGGACACCCTTATTAGATCTTATCTCGCTGATTTTTTCCTTCGCATTTGCATTGATAGAATGTATTTACTACTAGAAATCTTAGGTTTCAATGATTTGAAATCAAATTCGTGGTAACTGTTCTGATGCTTTCAAAGATACTTCTATCGATGAAAATAATGCAATCGGTAGATATGTCGAAGCGAACTGAAAGAGTTAATTGTAAGTGTACCATCTCCTGTCAAATGACTAAGCCTTACCAAACAGATAGATAAGCCAATTACGGATCTTGTTTCTAGTGTCAATAGATTTGGACTTCCGCTTCGTTCCGTTCTGCCTTTAACCTCAACATAAGAAATTAGGGTCGGAACGGGTAGGTAAAGCGAACGTGTCGTAATAATCGATAATTTAAAAATCAATTTAATTTAAAATTATGTAGCATCCAATTTTGGCTTCAACTCCTAACAAAATCAAGCTTTAAAGATTGGTGGAGCAATGGCCCCAAAACATTTACATCATCCTTATCAATTTTGGAGTAATATATTGCGAAAGAATCAACTGCTTATGCAGCACAAACTCTAATCGCGCTGGTACCTTCATTTGAGGAGAACGGTAAAGTTGCTACCTTCAAAGGCTATAGATTGAAGGTCAAGTTAGCTTAATGATTGCCTGTCAGTAAATACTTTGTTGCACAAGGATTTATAGCATACAGCTCGCCGTCTAATGCCATGTTCATAGTAGCGCTTTAACCAACTAACACCAAATTTTATCTTCAATTTTGAAACGTTTAAGATCTAACGTTGAGTTGTTCTCGTCGTGAAGAGCAACTAGGCCTAAATAACAAGTGAAAAGAGCTTTTGTTATGATAATACGAAACAATCACACCCATAAAACTGCAAGCATTTCTCGAAGTCCAAGTATCAATGCTGATATGAACAAATTTGTTAACCTCTTTTAACTCTTCTAATATATATTTTTCTGAGATCATGAACACTTTTCCCAATAGCCTGGAAACGCTTGATGGTGATGGTGGTGGGAATCCATAAGCCTTTTGGAATATAGTCTTCAGCGGTACCCATGATGTACTGTTAAATGGCATACCGTTAACTGTTATTAATTCAATAATAATTAAAGCTTGCTGAGCTTTTGGACTAGCTTCATAGTTTATATTACCATCTTTGAGTGAGAAAACCCTTTGAGACCCATTGTAATCATGTCCACGACAAGAACGAGAATGGTTAATTAGTGCACCTGTGGATTTTTCAGAGAACTTACGCCATATACCTCCCTTTCCTTTGATAGATTGACTCGAAGAACATCTATCTTTTTTACATTGAAACCATGCACCAAGCTCTGGTGATTTTCCTAAAGTTGTGTTAGGATTGAACTTTACTACCCGCAAATAGAATGGAGAATACGTTGAAGGATTTTTATAATACTTGTTTTGTTCACGCTTGATAAACTTTTCTATTTGATCTTTATTATATGCTGTGGATTTATTTAATGTTAAAACCAATTAATTAACATTGACCCACCTGAAGACTCGGTATTTAAGTTGTTTGGTGATTTAAGTTTTCTTTTGTTATCAACGTGCTATGTTGACGGTGATGACGAAGGTTGATTTGAGAATTTTGAAATACTCGGGGTTTTAGTTCGAAAAACAATTTTTAATCACTTGTGTCAGTGTCGGAATCAACATATAAACTTGATGCACCTACATCATAATTGTGTTGATCATGGTAGGTACTTGAAACATCACTTTCTTTTCTTGCATCATCATGTATATTATTCATATCAATATGGTTATCGTCATGTTCATCAGCAGTGCCTAACAGTGCTAATTGATCTCACGGTATGATAAGTTTACCTTTGGATTAAATACGCTCACCAACTTTATCAATTTGTCGAACAGGAATGCCATTATCTTCATGCTTTAAGAGTTTTGTAATTACTTATGCATATAAAACTTTTCTTTAGTCTCTCCCTTACATCAATTTATATACCTTCAGATCGCAAGAATTTCCATGTTAGATTTAGCCAGCGTATATACGCAGGCACGTAAATCTATATAAAATTGATGAATGTAAAGGATGAACTTATTGTATTTAAAAAAAAATCTTTTACAATATATATATCTTTCTTATCATATCAAATATCTTTGATATATCTGAAACAAATAGATGTGATGAAATAAGAAGTTGTAAAATAATGATATGTACCTTACACATCATTAACATTCCAACCAACAGTTGTTGGTTGACCAGTAGTTTGTGGTGATCCAGGGGGATCACCCAGTAATTGAACCCAAGGCTCTGGGTTCGATGTGCACTCAGTGAATTTTCTTTTGCTCAATTTAAATTTATTCATTTTATTTTTCTTTTGTAAACTTTTATATGCTCGGTGCGCAGAGGGAGATAAAACCTCTAGATTTCTCTCTCTTTTCTCTTAACTCAGCTCGCATCGTTCATAACATTAATTATTATTCCTAGTTATTTTAATGTGAATTGAGCTTAGACATGCAGAAATCGTTCACGATGGTCTTTATCCATTATTAGATGTACGATTATTGTCTACTATTATCAACATTATCATCTTGAAATGTTTGTTGTACATTACCTAGAAATTTTAATAGTCAATAGCAAAAAAACATCAAACACATACTAACTCTTTCCTTCTCTATATTTGACTGTCAAAGAATTGCTTATTTTCTGAGTATCATGTAATTCTTCATTGTCTTTGGTGAGGATTAGCAATGGCCTTGATATAAATAATATTCATTAACCATCCAAATTAAAACCTTCATCAATAGAAGCAGTTTCGTCACACCGTGAAAATAATTACGCGAATGAGCAAGTGAGGTTTGTTGATAAGATGATAGCATTTTCTCATTTATCCTTAGTGAGAAAATTACAATTATGAAATAAAATACTCATTTGTCCGTATGAGTGGTTACAAATTTCAATTTTGAGAAGGCACATTCACCAAAAGTAACATTCACATTTATCTAATTTGAAAAGCTTATTTATGTTGAATATGGTATTTGCAATTCCGTTATCACAGATGACTTATTTTTAAAGACATTGTTATTCAAATGAGATTTCTATTTTTGCTTAAGAATAATTATTTATTTAGTAAGCCTATTCATTAAAAAATAAAAGCTTTTATATACACAGAAATACATACAATAATGATACAATTAGAGGGAACCAAACAAATAAATTACTTACCTTTCAAATCCTTACTCTAAGAGGCAGTAGTTCCATAATTGAACAAGAAATCATAATACTTTGTCGTCAATATTCACTTACGGAAGGCTTCACTTGTAATAATACTTAAAAAAGTATTATTTAATGAGGAATTAATAATAATAATAATATTAATTAAAGTTAAAGTTGTTATTGAAGTCGTTATTGAAGTTGTTATGTATTAGAGAGAAAATAAGTATTATTTATATACATTGAGATGTTCTAGAACGGTTCTATGCCAAGAAGTTCTAGAACGTATGTGCTATAAATAGAAAAAGGTCTAGAACCATCAAGGGTCTAGATCAGGAACAAGGATAGATAAAAATAGAAACAAAATAGAAATAAAATAAAGTAAAACTAATACGTAATGGTGAGTTCCATTACAATATTAATTGAAGTTAAAGTTGTTGTTATGTATTAGAGAGAAAAATAAGTATTATTTATATACATTGAGATGTTCTAGAACGTATGAGCTACAAATAGAAAAAGGTCTAGAACCATCGAGGGTCTAGATCAGGAACAAAGATAGATAAAAATAGAAACAAAACAGAAATAAAATAAATTAAAATCAATACGTAATGGTAATTTCCATTACATTATTAATATATAAAGATTGAGTTAGTTTCGTTTCTCTAATGTTCCTATTTCTTTGAATTTGAATTCCAAGACTAAAATTTGCATCCCCAAATTCTTTAATTTAAATAATTGACTTAATTCAGAAATAGTTGAATTTATTCTTGAATTATATTTACTGGCTATTAATATATCATCTACGTAGATCAATAAAATTACTTCTCTATTTGATGAATAATATAAGCAAGGGTCATTAGTAACAGGCTGAAAATTCATCATTTCTGATAAAGCTATATGCAATAAGCTAAACCATTCTCTTCCACTTTGTTTTAAACCGTATATCGATTTTCTAAGCTTACAAAATTTTGATTTATCATTGGTGTCAATGAATCCTTCTGGTTGCGACATATAAATATCATAGTTTAAAGGTGCATTTAAATATGCGGTAGATATGTCTATTTGTTTTAATTCAAATTTAATACAGCTGCTAATGATAAAAGTAATCTAAATGTCGTCATTCTACATACGGGTGAATATGCATCTACAAAATCTTGACCGTATACTTGCGTAAATCCACGTGCAACAAGCCTTGCTTTAAAAATGTTCCTTTCACCATCTTCAACGACTTTGAGCTTGTATACCATTTACTATCAATAATATTTTTATTTATAGGCTTATCTACCAATTCCCATGTGTCATTTTCTCGATGTGAGTTAACTTCACTTTCCATAGCTGTTTTCCATTTTTCACATTGGTGAGATCCAATTGCTTCTTCGAAGATTGATGGTTCTAATATATCGTGTGTAACTATCTCTTCGCTAATTGAAGAATATACTTGAGGTTCAATTGAGTCTAAATGGAATGTATCTTTTGTAGAATGAGATGAGTATAAACAAATAGTACCTATTTCGACATGCTCTTGAAGTGGAGTTACTGTTTCTTCATGATAGTTGTTTGTTTCTACGGATGTAGTACTCTTATTATTATCGTCATATTCAATTGTAGTATCTTCATGTTCAATTTCAATATTATTTCCTGTATCTTCCTCTTCAACATTTACAGTTGTATTATCTTTATTATATTTTGTTTCGTTACTGTTGAAAAATTTGCTACTACTTAAAGGTAAAAATATTAATGGTGTATCATTATTATTGTAATTATTGGAAACATTATTATCATCGTTCAAAATATAGTCATTTGTAAGGTAATTACTCATCCTCAAATTTTCACTTTGTTTGTTATGTCAAATTTTCACCTCGCCTAGAAAACCGTCAACATATTCATATTACACAAAATTCGGCTATTATAATCTATTTAATTTACTTTTATTAATTTAATATTAATTTTATTAATTTTATTTACTTTAATTACAAAATTCTATATATTTCTCACGGACTAAATAAAGTGTTTATTCTGATAAAATACATAACTAACTTCTACTTTAATCATTACAAAGTAGTAATCTTATAGAAATATAGAAATTTAATTAATACAGTTTTGTTAACAAAAGCATCAAGGTTTATTTCAATTCAATAAAACTTGATGTATGGCAATTTCTAATATAATTTGTTTACAATTAAAAGTTAATTACAATACAAATAATTATATTTATAGCTTTTATTAATAATTTATTATGTAAGTAGGAAGATAGGATGGCTTTCCACTTGAAACTAATGACATTTTTCATATGAAAAAATTATATTCATTATATCAAGAATTGTTAAATTAGAAATATATATATATATATATGGAACCGATTTTTCTGTTCATTCGCATTCATAAACATTTATAAATCAAACAATACTTTAATTTTAACAAAAAAAAAATTAATAAATATGTGCTATTATCAATAAATACTCATTTTAACTAAATCATGGTTCTAAATAGTACAAAATATATATACGAAGGAAAGTAAAAAATAAAAATAACTATTTTTCTGATTCGCTCTTCTTCCCTTCATTACCATTTGATGATGATGGTAGTTCAGGTTGATTTCTTTGGTGACGTTTTTGCAAACTAAGATTTGTTCCTTAGTTGAGAAAGTTAGATAATCCATAAAAAAACATCTAAGTAAATAAATCACTTACTTTTTCTAGAAATTTCTGTGGTATGCATCCAGCCAGTTGGGAATAATGAACTAAGCTACAAATTTAAAATTAACTAACATTATGAAGTCATTAAATTCATATAGCTTACCTCTGCATAAACTTTACTACGATAAACTTGTTCTCTAGGTGGAGCAGGTTGTGTTTTATCAAGTTCACTGTCAATCAAAGAATTAATTCATATCAATTATTTAAGTAACAACAAATCTTACGATTTTTCTAATTCAAGGTGATGAATATCTTCTTGAATTTCTACCATCGCAAGTAAAGCAATATTCATTCTTTCAGTGTATTTCCAACGTGGCTTAGGCGGTTCAGGTGCCAAAGGAATATTCATAGGTTTAGGATTATCATTTGAACCATCATTTACTGCTTTTCTTTCAGATTCAGGGTATTTTGAATTATATTCTTCTAATTCTTTTTCTAATTTTATCAAATAAGTAAAAATATGAAATAAAGCTTAATTATAATGATATTCATTACTTACCATATAATTTCATAAGCTCTGCATGTGCATCAACGTTTTGTTTCCAGTCACGTTCAAGATCTTCCTTGAATGCTTTTTTACAAAGTTCATAACGTTCTTCATAAAAATTTTTATGATAATCAAATATTAAGTTTTTTGTCAATTTCATCATGGTAAATCTATTATAAGGGAATAATCTAGGTAACCTATTATAAAAGTGAGGTTCGTCATATTGATCGAATTGAATCGCAATTTCAGCTGTACGTTTTAAAGGATCTTTTAGACTTTGTGGAAATTTAGCTTTATGTTCAAAATTTTCTTTCATAATTAAGACAGTTAATTGCTCAAAAGCAGTTTGAAGTTCTTCTGTGATAGGCTCAATTGGGTATTCCTTTTTACCCTTTGACCAAGAAGGTGAAGGTAAATGATCCATTGTAAAACCTGTCAAAAGACCACCTTTCTTTTTACCAATTATTGAAGTGATGTCAGTACGACCACCATCATTGATAGTAAGTGGAGAGTCATTATTAAATTCCTTGGGAGCCTTTTTAGGAGTTTCTGCTGACACATCAATTGATACACCTTCAAATGAAATATCAGGTGCGATGGGATCAGTTGGAGCTTGTGGCTTTGGAAATAAAGATGAATATTTTGATAAATTATGAACATGAACTCTCTTTTTAGATTTTTCTTTATCCTTTTCATTGAGATTATCGAGCTTTTTCTTGTCTTTTTCTTTATCTTTTTCGTTTTCTTTTGGAGGTGATTGAGTTACTAATTCGACATCACCAACTGCTACATAAAACCCTTCCTTACGTGGTTTGCCCATTAAAATAGGTTCATCGACTATTAATTCAGAATCATCAACAAAAGGATCGTTAACATCATATTGATCAACAAAATCTTGGCGTTTCCTTTTATTTGTTAAATCATGATAGCTAAAATTTGGATCGTCATCACTTTCACCAACTTGATCCATCAAAGCCTTTAAATTTGAATAAGGTCCATTAGCGCTGAGTTTTGGAGATAGTTGATTAGATTCAACGCCCAAATTCAAAACATTGAAAATATAATTATCTGATTTCAATAAATCTAAATCTAATCTAAAAGTCTTTAAAGGTTTTTCGACTTGTAATGGAGGTGGCGAGGGTGTACGAGCTTTCTTTTTTCTTTTCTTCGTATCATTATTATTAGTATTATCAATGGTATTATCACCGTTTTCATTAGTAATCTGACTATCAATTTGATCTAAGGATCGCTTGTTAGAACTGTGTTGACTTTGCTGACGCTGCTGATCAGAATCGTTGACTTGATTCAAACTCAAATTTTCATCAATAATTTTATCATCATCTGAACCATCATTAACGTCGACTTCATTATCAACTTTTGATGAAGTACTTTCATTAGAATCCGAGTCACTAATTTCGACTACATCATGACTGACATCCCTAACGGACCTAAAGTCCTCACTTATCTCATTCATTTAATTTAATAATATTACTATGAACTACAAATGACTCTGAACGTAATCAAAATCAAAAATCAATAAAGGGGACTATAATTAACGTATCAATCTGCTCGATTTAAAGAAAAAAACGCTTAAGTTCTCCTTCAACACTAAAATTCAAGTTGAAA
>JAOPJC010385522.1:0-10233 GCA_025774375.1 Graphium evemon
CTCTTTTAGACAAACCGTGAACTAAATTACTTCTAACTAAATCACGGATAGTGATAGTTTGGGATGGATTAATTCTACCCTGGTTGATCCAATGAGCTAACTTTGAAAGTTGAACAGGAGTAAAGTTTAACGATTGGCTAATACATATTTATAAATACGACGATACACTTAAATGAATAAAAAGCCACTCAACCTATTCTTAAAACCTTTCTTAGGGAACTTCTTAGTTAAAGGCGTTTGTCCACCTTCAAACCAAGGAGCGACTTTGCCGTCACCTCTACTTAATTGACCATTATGACCTCTACCAGAAGTTTTACCTTTACCTGAACTTCTACCTCTACCTAACCTCTTACTTTTATGTATAACGCCAAACGAAGACAAATCACCTATTGAAGTAGCATAGCTTCTAATGCTACTACAGATATATCCCTTATTCCAGTTTAAAAATTTTAACATTTTTATTTTTATATTATTTTAAATTTTAAATTTTATAGCGCGATAAACAACACTCGACGATTCTTCAATTGCCTCACTTGCCTCACATCCATTAAACAAATAATGTCAAACGCCACAGGCATAGAAAATTTTAATAGTTTATTAAATCCTTTACTAAAGCCTTCACCAAATTTTGATATTATACCTGAAGTTCATTTACCTTTCTATTCTATACAATCAGATAATTTATTATCATCGATATCTGATAAGTCTTTATCGTTGATTTCGCCCGTTATTGCGTATTGGGTCGTTAGTTTATTCTTTCATTTCTTAGATAATGTTGAATCGTTGGATAAGTATCGTATTCATCCGCCCGAAGAACTCACTAAAAAGAATAAAGTAACTGTCTCTCAGGTTGTCTGGGCAGTTCTGGTGCAACAAGTAGTTCAAACGATATTGGGTATAATTACGTTAGATGATGTTGACGAAACTATGACTATTAATGACCACAAGTATGCTATGATTAAACAATCAGGTTACGTTACGCTCTTTTTTAAGATCCTCCTCGGACCTCAATTAACTAAAGATATATTGGGTAGTTATGGTAAAAGTATAACTCATTGGGTTTATTGGTGGGGTATACCTGCTTTACAATTTTTGTGGGCTTGTTTCGTCATGGATACACATCAGTATTTCCTTCATAGACTTTTCCACATTAACAAGTTCCTCTACAGACATATTCATTCAGTTCATCACCGCTTATATGTCCCATACGCGTTCGGTGCTCTTTACAATCATCCTATTGAAGGTTTCTTGTTAGATTCCTGTGGTGCTCTTCTTGCCCATACTGTCAGCTTCATGACTACCAGACAAGCTATTGTAATGTTCACATTTTCAACTTATAAGACATGCTATGATCATGCTGGTGCTCAATATCCTTTCGATCCTTTCAAATATATCTTTACTAATACATCTGACTATCACGATATTCACCACCAACATTTTGGTCTAAAGTATAACTTTTCACAGCCCTTCTTCGTTCATTGGGACGATATCTTTGGTACAAGGTTGAATAGATCAGATATTAAATCTCGTAAAATTGAAGATGTAGATGAAGAGAAGAAGGATCAGTAATTTTTATTCATTAACGTTATCATATTACATTATAGATTTATTTTAATAATATATATTTTTGGATTCCCCTTACTAATATTCAACTTTCATTATTATTAATATATAAATTAAATTAGTATAACATTTGATATTTTTAATACTTGTATTTCACGGCATTTATTTATTTCATTCATTTAAACTTAATGTCATTTAATGGTAAAGAGAAAGGCTTATTAGATATAGGTGCTAAATGTAGTGTTGTAAGTATTATGCTATGAATTGATACATAACCATTCAGTGAAATTTGTTAGGACACTTGCTCCGTTATTGATTATTTACCTTTAAAGTGCCCAAGATGTAATAAGGGTTATTGTACATCCCATCAGCAAAATGTTATAGATTGCTGTAGTAATCAACTAATTGTAAATAACGTTGATTTTAATAAGAGAACGATTATTAAATGCTGTATCGATGGTTGTGATAATGAAGTATTTAATCAAACCAATTATTGTTTAGAGTAAGGTATTGGCCTTTATAGAATTGAAACTTTATTAATGACAAGGTATTAGACATAGACATTCAGAAATACCTTTTGAAAGAAAGGTTAAGAATTCAATTAGTGATGATCAACAACGTAAATTGGAAGCTATAAAAAGCAGATTTGGTAATAGTAAACAAAGTACTACTAACAAACGACTTAATGATAACAGAATATCCAAGATTAAAATTAAAATGAAAGCTAAATGTCTAAGACCAAGTGATGCGAATATAAATGTTAATGACAGAATTCACATAGCTGTTAAAGTCAACGACAACAACAATGATGAATACCTTTATTATTACTTCTCTAGATCAATTTCAGTAGGCCGGTTAATAGATTTGATATGTGAGAAGATTGATATATCTTCCTCTCAATATGTTTTATGTCAAAACACACCAGATAATCAATTAAATAATTTAGGAGCAGTTTGTAGCAGTATCAGTCATTTAGATGGTTCATTGTTACTACTTCAAACTAAAGAACACTTTTAAAATTAACAAATGTATGATTTTAAACACTTTAATCATTAATTATCATTGGTTGTTGGTTAATCTTGTTTAAGCAATATATTTTAAGTGGAAAACTAATTTGCAAAGTGAATCAATAAATTAAAAAATTTTTGAAAAAAGTCATGTTGGCTGGTAGGTGGTCATGTAGAAAATAACAATGATAAAGAATTTGCTCACTTTTATCGCATACATGTATTTATTAAGTTTTTGTCAAAATGATGATTAATGAAATGGATGAATGATTGGATCTAATCTATGTGTTAATTATTGTTCGTTACTGGATTAAGATGTTGCCGTTTGTGAGGAACCTAAATTACGAGATTTCTCTGATTCGATACGCTAAAGTGATGTAGAATTATGAGATCGTGTTTAAGATGAAAGAAAAAAGGGAAAAGGTAAGGAAAGAAAAGCGGATAATGGAATTAAAAGATAGAAAACGGAAAAATAATGAAGATAAGAAGATATGGGAGAGGGAAATAGAAAATTATTTTTTTAGAATCCTTTCTTTTTCTTTCTCTTATTATTGGGTATTTTGAAATTCGTTACATACCTGTGATAGCATGTTAATTGCAATCTGAATACCTTGAGTCGAACCAGTTATAACTACCAATCTTTCAATGGTTTCCTCAACACTTTGTTCACCTTCACCTGGTTCAAGAATTTTAACTTGACATTGACTTATATTGCGAATCTAAATTATATACATAATTAGTAATTAAAGCATTTTAAAAAGTTGACTAACCTCATTAATTTTTGATCCACCTTTACCAATGACACCTGTAAAAAAATAAATAAAAGTAACATAAAATTTAGTTAAAGTCACATACCTCCGACTAGGGCATTTGGTATATATATTTTTTGGCTTGTAGGTTCATTAAAGGTTGTTGGAGGGATTGGTGCAACACCTGTAAAGGCAGGAGCAGGAGCAGGAGCAGGAGCAGCAGAAGTGGGAGCGGTAGGATATCCACCAATATAATTACCATACATCGAAGGCTGATAAGAAGCCATAGATGAATTATCGTAAGAATTTGGATAATAATTAGAATTTGATCCTCGTCTCCTTGTAGATTCAACAGGTTTATCTTGACGTTCAATTAAAATATCACCGACGTAATATATAGCTATATGAATCGCGTCAGCAACTCCATCAATACTTAATAACCGTTCAGTAGAATTAGGTAATAAACTTTCACTTGCGCTTAATTTCGCACCTGAAGCTTCTTGGATCTGTTTAATTTTCATACCTTGCTTACCGATTATGAAACCCATTTTGGAGTTAGGAATTATAAACTTCAAAGTTATTGCTTTTGAACCCGGTAAAGAAGGTTTATTGAAATCCTCGTCATTTAAATGTCTAACTATGAGACCATAAGTCTAAGTAAACGACATGAGAATTACATATAATGAGTAATTAAAAAGACAAAACTGACTTTCGAAACTGCATCCAAAGGTCCTGAAACGAAAAGGATCCTTTCAGGGTTCCCAGGAATACTATCAGAGATGTTCATTTTACAAGAAGTATGAGAACGAATTTTATCGATATTTTTACCGCCTTTGCCAATTATAGCAGAAGCCACTTGAGTTTTAATTAAAATCTTCAAAGTTATATACTGGTTATCATCTTGTTTCGAACGCCTACTATCGTTAGACCTTTTAAACTTCCTATGATCATTATAAGCATTAACAGGTGACCTTGATCTCTTCTTATTATAGTTATTATAGCTATTTGGATTATTTGCGATTGGATTATAATTATCGTAGTTATTATTGAAATCACTCATGGCGGTTGTAATTCAAAAATCACACTTAAAAATTTGCTTATATACAAAAATAAAAATAAAAAATTCAAAACAAAAATCGATTGATTAATACAGTATTCGACTTGGATGTTCACTGGACTATCTAGTCATCTAATCTCTTTGAATTATTCCTCCCTGCCAAAATCAGACATGTTAGTTGATCTGCCTGAATCTGAATCACCAACTAAAATGAATTTGTCTATCTTTGTCTTTAATTATTTATCGTTAGAGATATGTATGTACGTTTGTGTTGTTTTACTTACTACACCTTCATCTCCCTTGTTTGAAGCTATAAATATCTGTATGGCACGATATGTGTTAGATGGATAGAGGTTAGATATATAGTCAACAACTAACTTGAATTGAATTGACCCTTTGTAATCTAACGAATTTCAGAAATATTGGTTCTTGGCCTTCGCTTTGTGAATCATTCAAAGTTATTACACCAACTGCATTACCTTTTGGCATTTCATCTTCTTCATTCGCTTTATCAAAATCAATTTCAGGTGAATTAATGAAGACTTTGATTTTCTTTGGTGCGTAACTCTTATCACCATTCTCGTATCCTAATATTATAGAATGAACTCTACAGCTTTGCTGAAATCCAACTGACATAATCAATTGCTCATCAACGTCACTCTCTAATTTACCATCGGACTGAGCTCTGCCTAATAAATCCTTAACGTTACTTTCGTCTTCGTTAACATTTAAAGCGTTTATTGATGTTGGATCAACATATTCTCTTAAATTTACTAATGACATGATGGTTACTTTATCAAATGATTATTTTTTAAATACATTAAATAGACAATGAAAAATAATGAAAATTATACAAATAAAAAAATTTTTATACCAGATATTCAACTTATATATATATACGACATCGTATCCAAATATTTCTAAAACCTTCCTCTTCCTCTAGGTGGACCACCTCTTCCACCTCTGCCTCTAGGCGCACCTCTTCCACCACCTCTACCTCTTGGCGGTCCTCCGCGTCCGCCTCTTCCACCACCTCTTGGCGGACCACCACCTCTTTTAGCAACTTTTTATAGAATGTTAACGGCAACGTTTTAACAAGTTTTAGCATATTTCAACTCACCTTTAGCGCCTTCAACCTTTGGTTTTGGTAAAAATCTTTCAATTGGCAACAATTTATCACCTCCAATGTATACTTTATCACCTCTCTTGAATGATGTTGCAATCATGCCTTCGTTCATTTTAATAGTAAAGTAAACCTCATTCAAAGGACCCAAAATCTCATCAACTTTACCAATTTGATTCTTATTCTGTAAATAAATTGGTGCATTAAAGTAAGGAACTTTTGATGGATTAGTTGATGAACATAACATATCGGATTCTACTGCATGCTGAAACTCTCCCATTTCTAAAATCAAAACACAACTTAGAAGCCCGTACGTCCAACTAAAACAAATGTCTACTAACCTAAAACTTCAGCTGGAGGACCTTGAGGTGCACCAAAACTACTTCTACCACCTCTAAATCCTATAATCGCACTGAATAAAATAAAATAAAATAAAAGCAAACTAAGATTTACCACCTCTACCGCGACCTGAGAAACCACCTCTACCAGACATATTCTACTTTAACAGGTTCTTTTATCAAATTTTTAAATTCAAGAGAAGAATTTTTAAATTTTAAAATTACTCAAGAGGAATAAAAAATAAAAAATTAAAATAAAAATAAAAAAAATTTAGACAATGGCAAATAAAACATTTAGAGAAGCTCAGAGTATACACGGTAGAAATCCTCAGGTAAGCTTTGACACTTTTATATGCACATTCATGTTAGCTAAATCATGCTTTTTAGCACTTGATTGAAAATGTAATTAGACAAAGAGTATATGAATCAGCTTATTGGAAAGAGGATTGCTTTGCTTTAACAGCTGAAACTTTAATTGATAAAGCTGTCAATCTTAACGCTATTGGTGGTGTTTATGGAAACGTTAGACCCTTGCCATTCATGTGTTTGTTATTAAAACTATTACAGCTACAACCTGAAAAAGAAATTCTACTAGAGTATCTACAAGCTGAGGAATTTAAATATCTTAGAGCTTTAGCTATTTTTTATATTAGACTAGTTTTTAGACCTTATGATGTCTTCGATCTACTTGAACCTTTATTGTCGGATTATAGAAAATTGAGATTAAGATCTAACGGTGAGCGCTTATTTGGCTTTCTGCTGCAATACAAATACTGACTATTATCTTCTATAGCTGGATACTCAATAACTTACATGGATGAATTTGTAGATGAACTTTTAACAGAGGAAAGAGTATGCGACATCATCTTACCTAGGTTGACGCGTAGAGATGTGTTAGAGGAAGTGGAACGTTTACCAAAACGTAAATCACCTCTGGATGTCGAAGAAGATACCGACGATAACAAAAGGTATATATCACGGTCACCATCACCTACATCTGATAATGAAAGGTATATCTCAAGAACACCATCACCTAATAACTCCGATAACGAAAGATATATATCAAGGTCCCCATCGCCTGACAATTCTGATAACGATGACGATGAAAGATATATATCAAGGTCACCGTCACCTATAGAAGAGTAACCGAAAAGCAAGTATATGTATACATAACAAAGTATTCAAACGATCATAAAATGTAAAAGTAACCTAATCTTTTGTACTAAAATTTTAAATTCTTTAATTTATTGTGTTACACAAAACAAAAAATAAAAAATATAAAAAATAATTTAAGCGCGTTTAATCTACGATTAGTTTATTCATTTACAACAGTGACTGGAATAGTATACTTAAAATTCTACAACGTTTAAGGGTATATTTATTATTTGATGATATTTGATTTATAGTGAGTGTTGCTGTTTATTGTATTCGCTCGTTTAATGCTTATCCTTCGCTAGACTGAATACTTTACGTTTAGTCTCTGAATTATTATTATGATTGATAAAAATAATAGTAATTCCGTTAGTAATCATTCTACGCGTAATCATTCAAAGTCTTCAGCTGTTAAACCAATACCCTATCACTCTAATTTTAATGATCCAATGGAATTCGATCCAGATATCAGTGTAAGTGTGTATCGTTATATGTAGTCAAGTATTTAATTTGAATACGTCCAGTCACCTGGAACTGATTTTTCTGATTTTACTCTAAAGCAACGAAATTCAGTTCGTAGAAATAAATCTAAATCTTTTGCTCATTTACCTCCCTCACCTGCAACTCACACTATCTCTCAAACTTTGAAACTTAATAACCATCTTGGTGATCATAAAGATAACCATAACGAGTATTCTGCTGGTTCTGATACTCCAATAAAGTCTCCAGGTTTTATTAGAGCTCTAAATAGTCAAAGAGATGATTTGACTAATCATTCGCCTAGTCATCATCCCTCGCCTTCACGTCCTAAGTCTTCTTCTTCACGTCCTGGTACACCTCCTCCTAAATCTTTTCTTTCTGAAGAAAAACGTAAAAATAGGTCAAGCGTTGGTAGTAGATTTGCCGCTGAAGCTAAACAATTCTTTCAAGGCAACAGTAATTATCATTCTTCAACTTTTAACGGCCGTAGAAAGTCTACTCCTGCGATTAAAACTTCAGTTTCTTCAACTTCAGTTGATACTCCTACTACATCTCGTGACTCAACTTCTTTTTCTTCTCTACGTAGTAGACGTAATAGTGCTTCATCAGAAATTTCTAGTTTGAATTCAAATGATGATTTCACTTTTGCTAAAGATGTTGACGTACCGCCTGTGCCACGTATACCAAAAGATTTCTCAATGACATCTAGTCAAAATGACCTAGATGACCAAGATGACCAAAATAGTACTGTTATATTAAGTCATCAACCTTCAATGTCCTCATCATCTAAATTTAATCGTAGAAAAGAATCAAGTAATTCTCTTATATCTTTCTCTAGGTTTAAAAATGATAATCATCATCGTGAAAATTATTCACCAACTCAAGCTAATTGTATTAATTTCACTCCTTCATCTAAACGTCATTCAACTGTTCGAAGAATGACTCCATCCTCTATTCCTTTTTTTAGACGCTCATCATCATCATCAAACATTAATGGAATTCCAAACGATGAACCACCTCCACCTGTACCATCAATATCTCAATCACATTTTGCTAATAATTCAACTTCTTCAAATAGTACATCCTTCACAAACGGTACAAATGATACTACACCAAGTACGCCGTCAAACCGTAAAAGCGTATTAGGTTTAGGATTTCCATCATTACTTAAAACTAGTTCATCAAGGAAATCATTATCCTCAAAACCTGTGTCGAGCGAAAACTTATCCAATAAGAAGAATGAAGGTAGTGAACAATCAAGTTTTAGAGCTAGACGTAATAGTTTAAGTGCAGTAATAATGGGTAGAAGAAGAGGTAAAACTGTTTCAAATGTTGAACCTGTTCCTAAAATTAATCCGGAATATTTACATTTGAATGATGTAGAGAAAGAGAAGGAGAAGGATAATAGTGTGACACCAACCGTTTCACCTCAAATTAGATCAAAAACTGTTAAACCTATTCAACAACAACAATTACGATCAGAAAATTTAAATTCACGTAGCAATACAATTCGTAATATAGCTCATAACAGTACATTATCTTCTGTCAATAATTCTCTTGAAACGCTGCATCCTGATGGTAAACGTGATTTGAAATTAATTACACCAACTCGTATACCTAGAATTTCAATGAGTAATTTACAAACGCCTCAATCACGATCGCCATCATCAATAACGCGTAAGCCATCAACTATTAGAAAAGTTAGTGATAGTACAATTAAATCAAGTAGACCTTCAACAAATGGATCAATGACGAGTTTAAATGAAAGTGTCACTAATAATAACAATAATCATAATGATTCACCAAAAGAAATACGTAAAAGAGTAATTGATAAATCGTTTGAATCTAAACGATTTTCGAAACCATCCATGAATGAAGATAAAGTTGAACGTAAAAATAAAATTCATGAAAAATCAAATTCAGGTTCAATCGTTGGTTCAAAATCTTTTGGAATAAATAGTACACCTAAGTCTACATATAGTAAAATCAATAGTAATAGTAATAGTAATAATAGTTCAAATACAAGTACAATTCCAACTTCTATAAGTTCGTCATCTATATCATCAAATAAAACCCAACAACCTGTTAGAGCTAAAAGTATACTAAATTCAAGAAGTTCAACAAATTTCACTAATTCAAGTACCTTTTCGAAAAATCGTTTGATTAACGATGGCAAAAGTCAAGATGTAATTGCTGCAGATGATGAGATGATGGCCTACATTAAACGTAGTCAAGCGAGAAAATTAGCGTCAGGTGCAAGTTTAAGAGAATTAGATTCTATGTTGGCGTTCCCAGATCCTGTTCAGCCAACGCCTAGAATGTCACCTAGGGAAGCTATAGCGTTATTTGGATCAAGTTTATCACCATATGAGTTACATGAAATATTAGGATATCGTGATATTTATTTCGTTGGACCTTCAGCAAGAAAGAGACCTGCAACTAAAGAGAGAAGTTCAAGCAATCATGGGTATGATGATGATCGTGGTGATTATTTAATTATAAAGCATGATCATTTAAATTATAGATACGAAATTATAGATACTTTGGGTAAAGGTTCTTTCGGACAAGTTTTACAATGCTTAGATCACAAGACTGGTAATTCAGTTGCAATAAAAATCATTAGAAATAAAAAAAGATTTCATCATCAAGCTTTAGTTGAAGTTAAAATTTTAGAAAGGTTAATAGATTGGGATCCGGAAAATCAACATAATGTTATTATGAAAACTGAACACTTTTATTTTAGAGGTCATCTTTGCATTTCAAC
>JAOPJC010396604.1:0-10189 GCA_025774375.1 Graphium evemon
CTGGAAGATGCCAAAAATTCAAATTCAAATTCAAAATATATTTATTCACATAGACGCTTGTGCGTTCTTATTATACGTCAAATTTTACTTCACAAATATATTAAACTTTTTACTTTAACTAAACTTTACAAAGATATTAAAGCTACAGGCAGATTCTGCTGAGAAGAGTGGCCAGAAACTCAGCACTTGCTCTTTTCAAAATAATAACTCCGAAGAGTTTCATGCGCCCCGTATCTAAACTGACAAGAATGGTCAAACGTTTTCCGGAACAAAGTACATATGTCTTCTAAAATAGTCCAAATGGAACAGTTAATATTGTTAAAAATTATTAATTAAGTTAAAGTTTTAGTGAACCTGTGATACTAACTCTGTTCGAACAGTGCCCTCTGTGAACAGTGGTAGCAGCAAAATCTGCTGCTGGTTCTACCACCGAAAAAAAATGAATATTTCGTTGAAATATGTACCCAAGCTATAGCCTTGCAGAGCATACTTTAGTCTTAATTTTATTTTTATTCATTATTCCTAACTAATGGTAGCACTCAACCAAGCTGTCTATTGAAATTTGGAGGTTTCTTTTTTTCAATAGCCTCACGAATCATCCTTGGTCGGGGAATCGGTCTTTTTTAGCGAGGATTATTGGCCTATTGAATCTGATATAATGATTGGGGTTGTGTTTAATGTGGTCACAACCCATACTATTTTTCTTTTAGATTTTGAATTTACGAACCCTTTTAAAATTCAATTAATGTTAAATAAAAATACGGCTATTATTTTGACGGAATAGCAAAAAACAGACTTGAATAACATAAATGACATGATCGCTGATGGTTTCGACAGAGCTTGCAAGATTGCTGTCAGCGAACTTGATAAAATTTCTGACTCTGTTGAGTTCACTCAGGATGGAAAGGGCGTTGGTACTGCCGCTCTCTATAAGGCTGCTTCCACTTCATTAGGTTCAAAAATGTCAGTAATTATCTTGTCAATTGAGCTATCTAATACAACTATAGGGTGCAATCCGTGCATTGGATACCATTAAATCTACTCACTAATGATGCCAAATACACTCGTATAGATGTTGATCTCCCTTCGAGGTTGTCACCAAAAAGCAACATCGGTAATGCCATTCTATCAACTCTGCTCCTCAATTCCACACTCAGTTTTCCTGCGATAGAGATTCCAAATCGACCTGTTATAACGTCTGACAACACAAGTTCGGACCTTAAGAGTAATAATGAAGATAATGAAATGGATTATGCACCACCTACACCTGCCCAATTGGACGAGACTGTTAATGATATCCGCAACCGTAAACAAAATACTGTATTAAGTGTTGATAACAATAACACCTGTCAATATCTCAAATTGTGGGGTTTGACATTGGGTATGACATTGGATTTTATAGCTAATTTTCCCAGAAATAACGAGGAAGGTGTTCCTGATGCCATGGTTACTAGACATAAATCTACTGCTCATGTAATAAAGGCTCTCTTTCCTTCTTTCAACTCTCCGGATATTAACCTTTGGATGTGGGTTTTTGGTAGACGCTACAGATCTGTAAGAAGACAATGGGAACATGCCGCCCAAAACCCCGGTTCTGCCGATAAAAGGTGAGATAAAATTTTAACAAAAATTTAATATTTTTTCACTTACATTCGACATTTATTAAATTTAGACGGAATTGGTCGGGTACTATCAGAAGTGCCCATTTTGCAACAATAAGGAGAGCATTAGTTTTCACTATTTTTGTTAGAATTTTCGCAGCTTTTACTACTTTCTCAATTTTCGGAAAATACATCTCAAACGCTTTATCTTTCTACTTTGGTGGTGGTAACGGTAATTAATGAAAGTTGTTTTTTTTCGGTTTTTTTATATTTTGGATATTTTTATGAATTTAACAAAAATATTGTCGTTTTTTTAAATAAAATGAATAGAAAAGTGATTATTAAGAAATAAATCATGCATGTTATTAATAAAATAATGTTTCAAAGTATGCCTTCATTAATTCCAATTTGCAACAAGGCTAATCTTAATTCCTCATCATCGTCTTGTTCGAGATCTTCATCACCATTATCATCTGAATCGACATTCTCCAGTATTGTATTATCAAACAACTTCATGTAACAATCCGTACCAGGAGTATTGAAATGAATATATGGATTTGAAGGTATTAAACGCGTACCACACATATTACAATAATGCATACCACATTTGCAAACCATATGATTACATCCGGAGATTTTCTCAGTACGTGTAAAGCAATTTGGACACTCCTGAGTTGTTGATTCAATAACCTTTCTGTTAGCTTCTGATTCAACAAATTCTTTAACCAATTTCTCCAGGTAAGGCTTGCTATATTTAATCTCCATTTCTTGACGTTCACGATTACTTTTAGATTTCATATACTTCATTATGAAATTCCGAGAATTTGAAGTTAAAGGACAAGGAACAGTAGGCCCATGCCATGTACGTAGGCAATAACAACAAAAACTAAAATTACAAGATGAACAGATACGCAATCGATTACCACGTTCATCATATAAACCTTCATTTTCAACAGGCCGAGGCACTGGTGTTTGGCAATTCCATTGAGGGCAGTAGACAACTTTAGGATCACCTTCGTATTGTTTCTTCATTTTCAAATTTTTATATCGTTCATAAAAATCATCAGTAACGTTGTTTCGTATTTCTAAATCATCAATAGTGTTCGAACAGTCAATAGAGGGACATTTTAAACATTCTATTGAACCTTCTTTGATGTGCAAATTTAACATAGAATTTAAGCAATATTTGCAAAATACATGCTGGCAAGAAAGCTGATAACATTTATATCCTTTTATATTACCCAAACAAATATGACAACTGAAAGTCTCATTATTGAATCTATGAAGTTTGTAAAGAGAATCATGGGCCATTAAAATATTGATAACTTCTTCAAAATTTTGATTATTGTTTAATTCTATATTTCCATAATCAATTAAAGTCAATTCATTTGCTAATAATATTAATACATCTTCAGTAGAGTCCGTTTCTTCAATTAAACAATTTAAATGATGTTGAATAGTTGTTGATTTCCCTACAAATTGTATGAACGTAACAGTAGGTTTTAACGTATCATTTAAGGGGATGCTTATTGTTAAATTTACTGGTGGCAATTGCTCTACTTTCACATTTAAACTTTCTGTACCTTTCACTAATCTAATTTCGCCATCTACTTCTATACATATCCCCATTTTTACATTGATGCTAGTATTTTTAAATGACGGTATCAACTCCGTTGAACCCGGATAAATGCTATTTACAATTTCAATTTCATTGATTATTTTATCTTGCATAAAGCTCATTATAAATATTATATCATTTTCGTACGTAAGAAGAAAAAAATGAAATAAATAAAAATGTATACTTTTATGAAAGTAATTTAGGAAAATTTATCGAAATTTTTAAAGGTTTCTTTAAAGACATCTGCTTGTTTACTTTCTTCACCTTCGTCATTTTTACAATTCTGCCAATCCATTCTTTCAGGACATCCTAGTATATTGGCAATAACATGTCTTGGGAACTGTTGATTGAATGGTTGAGGTTTAATAAGATGAACAAATTTCTTGCCATCTGGTAAGTCCACACGTAAATATGATTGTCCTTCTTCAATATTATCAAGTGTTTCTAGAGGGTTTTCCTCCCATTTAACTCCTTGTGATTTACCTTCTTTTATAAATTCATGAGCAATTGTGTTGAGCTTAGATTTTGGTACTGGTACTACTTGAATATGCGCATGTCCTCCCCTAGACCAATACCTGCCAATTTCGAAAGTTATAGGAATTGCATCATATTTTTCATAACACTTTTTTATGGATTCGCGATAGTCTAGTATTTCATTCATGATTGGTTGGGCATGTTCTGATGGCAATGAGAAAAGATTAGGATAGTGTGCTATCGGTATAATAAGAACATGACCACCACCAGGCACAATACAATCTTTTGGATCAGGTAGTTGTCCTTACAGTATTTTTTGTTAATTAACTTTTCTTTTTTATTAAAATATACATACCTTTTGGTAAAGTTACATAACATTCGTCACCAATAGATACGATTAAATGTTTTCTACAATACGGTAATTAGTAAAATAAACAAATTTGCATATACGTTAAGTTAAAAACATACGTTACTTTTGGATTAGAAAGGCAAAACCAACATTCATCTTGAGTTATTTCACCAAGTTTTTGTTTCTTCTTCTTACTTTTATCAGATGATGCATATGCTGATGGCATATTACCAAAAATGTAATTTGTTTCATCATCGTTATTTCTCTTTTTACCGGATGTAGTTGACAATGTAGGCAATGGACAAGCAGTGCAACCGGGAGGGGCATTACCATCACTATTACCACGTTTAGAAATGTTAAAAGCGTAAAACCATCTTTGTTTCAAATTATTGCCGAATTGACCAAGAGATATAAATCTCGTATATGTTCCATTAGAGTTTACGTATGGTTCTCTTTCATAGAATGCATTTTGCCCGCCAGTGAATACATATTTTGGAGTACTGTAGCTAAGTGCAGAAGTCACAGCAGATGATCCCCAAGAATGTGCAAGAGGCATATCAGGTAAAGATGGCAACTGTTTATTCGACAATAATGTAATTGAAGCTGGCCAAGTATGCGTTAAAAGTATATCCAAAGGCCCTGTAACATTAGTTTTAGCCTTTGCTTGTGCTAATGTTTTAGTTTCTTCGTTCATTGATCGGTCTTCAAAATGTAGAGCGAAATTCCTCAATGTACTGGATGTTATTTCTGGTTTCAAGTGCTGGAAAATGTATAATGTCAGAAAAACCCTTGATGTTTAAGTAATGTTAATATTTACATCATCATTAACTTCTTTGTCCATGGTTGATGGATCATGTATACCACCAAATGAGCCGATACGAAGCCCATTGCTCGTATTCAATATCGTTGATTTAGACAACATGAATACATTACCATCAGATATAATAGCCCCAGTTCTAGACTCAATTCTATTGTTTATTTCAGTAGGTAAAGGCTTAGAACCCATAGTGAAATATGTTGAAATTGGTGGATTAATGTCACCATCAATAATCTTAGAAACTTCTTCCTCGGTTGAATTTTCAAAAAGATTGCCTGCAATTAATAACATATCAAAGGGACCATGTTTTTGATTTATCCTAGTACAATATTAAAAATTAAGATCCTCTTATTATACATAATGCTCACCCATTAACTTTACTAAATAGTTGCTCTATACTTGAATTCGCTGAAGGCGGTCCTACACATAATCTACATTCATATAATTTAATAATTGATTTCTAACGCAGAGATTACTTACACTTTGACTGAATCATTAGTTGACATATTTCACTTGATTGACGTCAACGTTATTTCTCAACTTGGTAGAAGTTAAACGGTTAAACTCTCCTATTAACGATACCTTCATCGCAAAAATAAAATAAAAATAAAATGTCAATTAAAGCTGTCATATTTGGTGCTACTGGAGCTGTCGGTAACAATGTTTTGAAATCATTAGTCAATAGCCCAAGTATAGCTTCCGTGACTGAGGTATCCAGAAAGCATTTAGATATCACTGACGATAAAATCGAGAAAGTTACTCTTACAGATGATGTTGAACTTAGAAATGACTATGATTTAGTTTTTATTACCCTTGGTACCACTCGCAAGAAAGCTGGATCAGCTGAACGATTTGAGAAGGTAAAATATCAGTATTTATATGCATAGAAATTTAATAATTAATTGGATTTATGTATCTTCAGATCGACAGACATTTGGTAGTTGATTTAGCGAAGAAAGTTGCAAGTGATAAATCACATTTACTTTATTGTTCTGTAAGGAAACATCTTTAGGGGTAATGAAAATGATGATTTATTGATATTCTATAGGCCGCTGGATCTAATCCAAATTCACCTTTTTTATATCCTAAATCCAAAGGTAGGTCAACTATTGGATAGTTATCGAAGTTATTTACTTAAAAGTATAGGTTTAACTGAATATGAACTTGGCCAGCTTGGTTATAAAGACGTTACTATTTTCAGACCAGGGTTTCTTGCAGGTGCTAATAGAAATGAACTCAGATTGGCTGAATCTATCTTTGGTGCAATTACAGGTTTAGTTTCTTATGTATATGATGGTATTCAAATTAATGTTAAGACATTAGGTCAAGCTATGGTGAGATTACGTTTAATGAAAGATTACATATATTTATTAAACTGTAACGTATTAGGTTAATACTGGCATTAAGCAATATAACGGTGAAGATATTGGTGTTAAAGAGGAACTAAAAGTGAACAATAAAGAGGAGGTATCTAAGCTTAATGTTATTACTAATTCAAGTGCTATCAAATTAGCCTAAAGGAATTTTCTTATTGATTTCTAATGATATTTATGCGTGTTATGTTTTAACTTTAGTTTTGTAAATTACATTTACTATGCTAGTTTTTGAATAAATGACTTATATTTGGTTTGCATTTATTGCTAATCACTAGTGATTTTAATGATTTACTATTGAATTGTGCAAAATCGCGCCTTTTCCTTACCTCGACTCATCACAACCTTTTAAATTAATATTGTATATAAATTATTTTTAAATTTTTATATGGAATTCAAACCAACACCGAGATATTTACTTGATTTACCTGAATATAGTAATGAAACTGTAAAATTATCTTACGTTCAATTACCTTATATACAATATAACGAAATTGGACCAAACGTTCAACCATTCAAATTTGAAAACACTTATGTTGATTATAATGACAAACCAACTTTAGACGATATTCAAAAAGATCTTGTTTACGATAAACAATATAAAATTAACTTAGAGTTCTTTAAGACTTTGTTTCCAGCTGATGGAAATTTGAATCAAGCTAAAGTTGACGGATGTGAAGTATTTGAAACTAATTATGACAAAAATTATAAATTAATTAGCATGTGCCCAATTGTACAAAGACCAAAAATAAATTTACAACCTGATTCAACTATGTTTGGTATTGATCATATGGATAGGTTATTATTTGAAAAAAAATCCGAAAATATTAATAGTAATGGTAACAGATCAAATTAACGCTTAATACTTCCTTCTTCTTCTTTTTCTAATTTCACTTAAATCTGCATCAATATCAATGTCTTTTGCACCTGTCAAGCCTGCATTTATACTTTTACCTAACCCTAAGAAAGGACCCGTCATACCTTGTGGTGCAGAAGTTACTTTCTTTCTTTTACCACTTAAATTATTTGAACTAGATGAAATAATATCTTCAATTGAAATTCCTAAGAATGAATTATTTTGATACTGTTGTAAATTATTATTACTATTGTTATTGTTGTTACTATTTTCATTCTCATCAATAGGTGTACCTGAATTAATTAGACTATTACTATTCGTTTTCCTATTTCGTGACGTCCTAGTCGACCTAGCATACGTTTGAGCATCCAGTATGGCATCAACGCCAATATCCATATCTTTTTCTTCTTTCAATTTACGTTTCTTTTCATCGATAATTTCGATCAACTTTGCCTTTATAGATTTCTGAGCCAACTCATATTCATCTTCGACTTTACTTTTTTCAATTTCGTACAATGATCTGGCACTATCAACTGCATAATTAAAAGAGTGATGTGCCGAACTTAATACTGCATCACGCTCCAAAGTCAACTGATATAAAGCAAAATTCTGTTCACGGCATGTAAATGGAGTACTAGTTGAAGGAGCGGGTGTTAAAAGATAAGGGTTTGAAGGTGAAGTTGAGAGTAAATGATTATGGCTATCAGTCAACTGATTATGAGCTTGTAAAAATATTCTATAAAACGTATAAAATAAGGATTAGAATATACGTATCAGAATATAAGTATACGTACATATCTCTTTTGTCGAATATTTCTTCACTTTGTTTAGATAGTTTATCGATTAAATCCTTACGCTTCTTATCCCTCTTATTCTCAGGCAGATCATTCAAAGCGTAGATTTCATGTAGATCATTTGACATTTTTTATTATGCTTGTAACGGCTTTAATTTAAAATACGAAAACGCTCAAAATACGCTTCTAATAATTCAGCATTATATCATCACGCATTCCAAATCATAGCTAAAATTTAAATACTGAATATATGATGCATAATTACATTCGTTTATACTCAAGTTATTAGTCGCAATCATACATCTCTCACTCACATCATTATATCTCACCCTTTATAATCATCTCTAGTTAGCTAGACTGCTATTAATCAATCACAGTTACACCAACTAAATACTGCTTTAGATATATCTATATATCTGAAATTATTTTCGTCTATCTTTATTTAAATTTTGAACCAGTTTCACAAATCTCGTTTAAGCCTAAAAATTAAAAATCTCGAGCTTCTCGCTGTCTTCTATTAAATAAAATTTAATTTGAAGTAAAATCTATATTAGACTGATGAGTTCAGATGAAATAATGGTAAATCAAATTTTGTTATATAGTATTCGTTATGTTAAATGGTTTTATTAACTTTTGACGATTATTATAGTCAGATGTTAACAGCGAAAGCGATAATGAAGTTAATCAATTAAATGATGATAATGATAATGCTACTCCTGATGTCAATAACTCATCGTCTAAAGGTTTGTTTAAACCTCCTACTAAAGATGAAGTTCAGTCTATGAAGGAAACTGGCGAATTATTTAAGTCGAATCTATTTAGATTACAGGTTAGTTTTGATGTGTTATATTTATGTATTTATACTAATGTTCAAACTTGTATAGATTGAATCTGAGCTGTAGACAAAATTTGTCATCTAGTCGATTTTTTATTTTTTGAAGCATTATTTTTGACGACCCGTCGACTGCTAAGCCGTTAGCTTCTGCCTCGCTGTCGTGGGTTCGATTTTCATCCATAACAATATTTGTTTGGCTTGTAGATAATTGTTTCGTATGTGTTATTGTATGTAAGAGTTGTTCGTGAAACATCCTCGCAACACTTGCCATAGTTTACAGTTATGGCAGCATTTTTAATAAAAAAGTATAATATCACTGTACATCATGCCAATCACGTCACTTTGTCTGTTGCAGAACTATGGTGGTGGTGCAAATGCCGGAGCAGTTACGGGAGTCCCCCCACCGAGTGAAAAGAGATAAATCCTCTCAAGAGATACATTACAAAGTTTCAAAAGCAAATTGCTTAATTTGGAAGTTGTTGCTTTTTAGCACTAAAATACACTATATTTAAGTTATTATGCGATTCAATATTTTTAAATCATAAGAGTGATGATTTTCTAGACAAATTATTTGCAATGTTGCCAGCATTCTTGTACCTATGGTATATGATAGGGGTGAGCAACCTTATTTACTAGAGGGCCGCTAAACTTTGAAAACTTAATATTCTAGCCAATACCTCAGAATGATGGAAAAAATATTAAATCCCCTTAAGTTTAAGGATAGTTCCACAACAAATGATATTCGATTTCAATTTTACTATGTCCGTTTGAGTGACTGGCGAAACTTAAAATCTGCTATAAAAAAATATAGCAGGGAAAAACTTATATAGCAGTTATTAGCTTCATGAAAGTACATTTAGCTACAGATATATTTCAATTTATAAACTTGATGGTATAAGTATTAAAATTTGGTGTGACTTTTTAATAGAATTAACAGTTTTGAAAATTAAAAACTCTGGCGGGCCGCGGGTTGTTCATCCCTGGTATATTATTACACCCCTCCTCTATTTTTGAAATCAGTTAAAAAGATAATATGACGCCCACATCTCTCGGTCTACGTACTTAATTTATGTATGATTAAGTTTTAACCTATTTTAATATTAACGAAGGAGTTTTAATACTTTACAGCGTTTATGGTCACGTGCCAGTTTCATTTTACATGTTATAATATTGACGCAAAGAAATTAATTCTTATATAAAAATTGCTTAATATTCCCGATTGATATTGGTAATCGGAATTCGGTGTCCACTCTCCAAAATTTGGTTCACCTGACAGTACAAACCCGGCGTTGGTTTGTACACGACAATATCCTCGTCGATGTACTCGATTTCCGGGGAAGTTTCCGGTGCCGGTGGTGGATTTTCAACAGGAATTTCTTCCATTTGTTGGTATTCAGGTTGGCGAGAAGAAGCCATGTCAAATCTGTGCCACCGAGAAAAAAGAGAAACGTTTCCACCCAGAGGAAAATTGT
>JAOPJC010407586.1:0-10188 GCA_025774375.1 Graphium evemon
AGTCATGATTTTGTCGATTTAAATACTGATTATATATCGATGATTGATATGATGTCGTTTACTCGCTCAAGAGACAAGGACGTATTCTTTATGGTTTCGGTCAATAAGTTTACTAAACCCTTCACATTTCATTCATACACCATGTATCATTACAATCTGTACAATTATCCAATTCATTTATTTATTTAGATTGAAAGTTGTTTGTTTTGATAATTTTATTGAACAGTTATATGATCGTTTTAGACAATGGTAACACCGATATAGATTAGAGTTTTTGAGTAAATTATTATCTTACCTATTTTTAAGTAGATATTTTCATGCACTTCAATGAATTTTAAATTGTAATAAATCACAACTTTCAAATTAGTCATTATTACCAAAATTTTCACGCAATGTGTTTTACATATGTTACCATAACTAAGGTCAAGATGATCAATGCTGACAATGTAAAATAAATCATATATGATTTTGTTTTTATATTTGTTAGTTCAGACTAAAATTTCCAAATTGTTTGATTTACATTTGAAGGTTTTGATGGTTTACAATCAAGTTCATCTTACCAAGTTAAACTATAACATTTCTTAAAGTTTCTTTTACTTTATATAATATCAGTTTAGTACTGAAAAGTTCAAGTTCGAAGACGATTATACTCCTTAGCATGGTAAATATCATAAGTATAATACATATAATATAAATTAATCGAGTACTAATAGATATAAATATCTTAACTTATCACTAATTTGAATTCCCATTATCCTAGAGGCTCACTTAATTCAGTATAAAGAAATCTGCAAAATGGTCAGATAATACAATTAAAAGTCTAATGTAAGATCACAACCAATAATCACTAAATTAAATAATTAAAACTTATTATTAACTATACACTTAAATTAAAAGAAAAAACTTTAGATTTTTGGTTTTAAAATCGTAATTGTTCTTGAAGTTTTTGGAATAGAAGATTAATAAAAGTAGATAAATTTAATATAAAGTTCACCAACTTTTTTAAAAGAAAAGAAACATTAGTTTGGTCCATTATTCATCATACTACCTCTAAATGGATTTCCTGTAAATTGTTGTTGAACTCCTGTAAATTGAGGTGAAAGTGATGAAGAAATATTAGGTTGACCAAATTGTTTCTCAAGATTAGTTCCAAATGATGATGTAGGTTGAAATTTTTTATTTGTATTATTGAATTGATCATCAACATTTCCATTTTGTGATAAATTACTTTGATTAAATGGTTGCTGTAATGAATTGTTTTGCATTGATTGATTGAATGCGCTAGCTGCTATTGTATTTAACGTAGGTCCCTTATTATCGAATGATGGTGTCTGTGATGGTAAATTATTACCATTATTTACGACTGATGCAAATGGATTATTAGAACCTGTCTTTTGAGCAGTTACAGGCTTTGGTTCAGGAATTTGAGATTGAAAGTGGCTTCTAAGCGGATTATTGTCAACATTATTAATTGATTGCGATGGTGATATACCTGTCATATTCATATTTAATGCCGGTTGTTGTTGCATTTGATTATTTAAACCAGTTGACATAGGTGCTATTGAAGCTCTATAAATAAACATAAATAAAAATATGTGTTTTTTTTTTTAAATAATTAATTATGCGGCACTCACCTAAATGGGTTGAAACCTGTTTGCTGTGGTTGTAAAGGTGAAAACATCTGTTGATATGGATTTCCAGTATTTTGGACAGGTAGTTGTTGCTGTGGTTGAGGAACACCTGTAAATTGTTGTTGCAAAGGATTTTGTTGATTAAATCCAGTAAATTGCTGTTGTACAGGGTGTTGTTGGAAAAGCTGCTGTTGAAAGGGTTGTTGTGGTATAAATCCAGTGTTTTGAGGTTGAAGGAAAGGTTGTTGAAAATTATTTTGATTAAGTGATTGGTTAAACATGTTATTGTTTGGGTTCGGCTGTTGCATTTGATCACTTTCAATAGAAGCGAAGAAGTCTAGATAGAAGTATTTTAAATTTGAATTTAAACAAGTAGTTAAATTGCAAACTAACCAGACGAAGGTAATGTTTTATTTGTTTGAGGTTGAGGTTGAGACTGAGGTTGAGATGGTGATTGAAATGTAGGTGTAGGTTTAGGTGAAGCTATAAAAAGACATTAAGATTAACATATTAAACAACACTATTTAAACTAACGTTCTTTTTTAGGAGGAGGTTGAGTTGGTCTACCTTCAATAATAGCTTTATTATTTTTATATTCTAATCTATTTTGTTCGAAATTTGGATCTTCAAGGTATTCCTTTAAAGCATTATGAAGTGATAAAGGGGCATGCTTAATATTTGGAACATCAATATTTAAAACATTATGTAATCTTCTTGCAATAGATAGATATTGAATAACGGATTCAGTTTGACGACAAAAAGCTCTGTAGATTTTTAAAGCTTCACTAGCATCAATTTTACTCATTTCGAAGTAATTTTCTAAAACGTTTATAACGCCTTCGTTTACAGCGGTGAAAAGTTGAAGTAAATCTTTAACATTTAATTGTAAAGCAGAAACAGTTAAATCGTCTTCAAGGTCATCTAAAAAGAACTATTTTACTTATAAACAGAATGTAATTTAAAAAAAAAGAAACACTGACTCTACAAGCAGTTAAAGCTTCGATTAACTTCTGAACTTCTTTAACTTCACGTAACAACCCTTTTTCAACAGTTAATAAGCGTAACTGATTAGGCCTACCAGTAGGATCAATACTAGATCTAGGTTTATAACTAACAGAAGAACGTGAATAACCAGAACTAGAATGTGACTGAATAACGTCATGCTTCAGATTATTAAAACATCTAATTCTGACATCTAAGTAATTACTATAAGATAGGATATTCTGAGAATTATTGTAATAATCCCACTGGTATGACTGCAATTTGCGTAACTTCAAAAAATCTTGCTGGCAAAGTAAATCTAATATTACATCTGTATCGCCACTTCTAAATAAATGATGAATGATAACTAAAGATTTGAACACGACCTAAATGATGATGATGAGTGACGATAAGCGTGTAAACAAAAGAAAAAACAAACAATTGAATTAGGCTCTCTTAACCTATCAGCTAAAGACCTTAAAATATCTATCAACGACTGTTCGTTCGAATAAGACGACGAAATTATTTGGTCCAAGTACTACGCAGACTACTTAATACCTATACGAACAGACATGTACAATGAACAGAAGACTAACTTTAGATTTAGGCAAATGATTCTAAACGTAAGTTTAATAAAATCAGCATAACTTAAAAGCAAATAAAAAACGGGTATACTTTAGGTTTTGTTGCAGTTTTAATTAATTTGTTTGCTGATGACATTACGCTTAAATCACTCTTCAGTTACTCAGCCATACAAATTAAATTCGATTCTCGTTCAACCAATTTAGACCAATAGAAACACTCAAAATTAAAGCGACTCAATATTACGCACAAAACAATCTCAGCACACAACACTCAATCAATACTCTAAATAAAAAATTTAATTTAACGTGCATTTAAGTTAATGGACAATAAAATATTCTTATTTGAGGACTTCAATTTGAATGACATTCTTCGTCGAGTAGTTAAATCCATCCATTCAAATCTAAACTAGCCATCCCATTACTGTTATCCAACTTTAGTTTCACTGTCGGGCTGTATAACATAACATAAACTTACCTTTGAACGAGCACGCATAGCACGACGTTTACGACGAAGACGTCTCATACGTTTCTTAGCCCACTTATCTCTCACTATAGTATGTTACTGTTAATACGTATATTTAATACAAGTTCTATTGTCAACTGACTTTTTCAATTTGACGTTGAGCTTTGCTGAAGAAGAAAAGATTTTTGAATTGAGCTCGAGTTAAAATCTTTTGAAAAAAATTTAAAATTAAAAAAAAAATTAAAAAATTTTAAATTTCATCATAACGATATAAAGTAAAAATAAGGAATAGAGCAATGAGTGACATAAGTGACGATACGTCGTCAAATTCATCTTTTGACACCGTTAAGCAGCTAGGTTTGTTTGTTTTTTAGTCATTCTTTCACTCATATTAATTCAATACACGTTTTAATAGAATTCGATCAAGCCGTTGAGCAATTACAGTTGGTTTTGTCTATCGTGGCACTCCCTTTCATTGGTAAATATCTGGGCAGAAAGTTCAGTTTTTGGTTATACTCTAGATATAGAGTCTTTGGTCTAACATCAAATTTATTGTTCGGTAGAAGTGTTCCATTGTCTTCAACTTTAAATTAAATTTTAAGATTTCACAAAATACTTTAAATTAATTTTACAATGATTACACCTCCTCCAACTTTTGCTTCATTTATCGTCATGTCGTTTTCATTTAATACTCGAGTTGGGAATGTGGTGGTTAATTCATAGTTAACACCTCTTAAATTCACTTGGTTTCTGTATAATTATTTTTAATATTCCCCTTTTGTTATTTATATATAGTGAAAATTGAAACTTACGCTTCTATTTGTTGGCGTAATTGCTGGATTGTATGGTCTATATTCATTGTGACTACAACTCTGTTCACACGTCATTAGTTTTTTACTCTTGATAAATGGGTCTTCATAACTTACCTACTACCATCAGCAGTTCTAACTTGAATTTTTGTCGTCGGTTTATTATTATCAACCTTAATTTCTTCAACATTTACATTATTATTTGTTAATGTTGACGATGTTGGTTGTCTTGGCTGATTATCACTAATTATTGATGCTGTTGGTGCACCAAGTCTTTGTCCACTTGAACCTTCAAATGGTTTAAACACTTTTGGTGGCGGTATATAATTCTCATGTGTCCTTTGAGCTACTTGTAGATTGACCGGTTGTCCAAATCTGACATTAAGTAATGATAATGGTGCTCTACCTGAATTTAAGGCATCAAGAGTTTCTTGATGCTATAAAAGTTCTATTAAAAATATTGAACATTTCTTTAAAAAATCTCAACTAACTTCATCATAACGCATTAAAGGTCCATCTTCAATACTAAAGCCATCCTTCCAAAATGTTAAATTTCTAGTGACAGGTTCTTCATCTTCCATTTCCTCCCAAGCTTCATCATCTTCATTTACATTAGTTCCTTCGTTCACTTGTTCATCATCATTTTCACTACCAAGTCTATTACCTAAACCTTTAAACGCATTACTTTCTTTACCTTTTAAATTTGATGCTGCTTCAATTGCTTCTTTATTACCCTCTGCTGCTTTCTTTAAAATATCTGATACTACATCGTTTGGTCCTCTGTTTTCACCTTTTGATGGACCTTGAACACTTAATCCCCTATATTTATTTATTAACATAAAGTATTTCAAAAGAAATATTAATAACAAACGATCTTTCACCACCCGTATAAAGATTTTCATGTTTATGAGGATCATCATCATCATCACTTTCGTCATCAGCTGAGAAATCTCTTAAAGTAGCAATTTTACCACTGCTTGATTGGCTTTTACTTTTACTATTTCGAATTCAATTAATTAGTAACTTTACATAGAAGTATACTAACTTTGTAGACTTTTGCTTTGGTTTAGTCCATTCAGCAGGCAAAGGTTCAGCAGGCTGGCCACTAAGAGTCTTAGGACCATCAATGCTTTGACCACCATCAACGTTAAAGTTTGATGGTTGAGGCTGATCGTCTGTGTAAAATAATTCTAAAGCTGATTGTAAATCACCATTTGATGCTTCAATTAATTGACTTGCAGTTGACCTATCAACTGAAGTTATAGAAATGAATTGTTCAATGACTAATTATATACATTAATATATTTATTGAATAATTATAACTATAGCCTATTACCTTGATCGTTATTCATCGTAGTTGCTTATAATCGGAAATGCCTAATAAAAATAAAAATTAAAAATATTATGACATTACAAAATACAAAAAAAATTAAATTAAAATTATATATATATATATGTACTATATATATATACTATATATATATACTATATATAAGCAAATTAAATCAATTTTTATAATAATAGTTGTTATTGTATTTGTTGACGACGTTTATTTGCTATATTTGAAAATATATAATCAATATTCAATTTATTAATTTTAAGATAAATCTACTTACTCCAATTCATGTATAAGCCTCCACCTGGTAAATTTGAATGAGGATGAATTACAGGTTTACTTTTATTACCTTCATCTAATTCCATTAAATCTTCTTTCTTTGATTCAAGTACACTTTTACGAGTTTTTACACTTTTTTCTATCCATGGCCACCATCTTTGCAATGTGTTTCTTAATGCTAATTCTCTGTTACCTTTATGTTGAAGCCAATTAAAAAGTCTTTCAATCTGAGTTTTAAAGAAAATGTTAAGTTTATTATATTATTTAACAAATGTAAACTTACCTCTTCCATACTATCATAAACACCCCAATCACCAGGTTCGAGACCACTATCAATACCTTCTTCTTCAACTCTACGTTTATTTATATCATTACTTAATTGTTGCTCAATCTTCATGAATAATTCTTCATTCTTTTCAACTTTTATTTCATTATCACCCATTAATTTGGAAATAACATTATGTGATACAGTACTTAAAGCTGGATCGGGCAAATATGGTCTATGTACAAATAATCTACCAGTTTCATAAAATTCTACGGGTTCTTTACTGGTTCCTTGTAATGGTGTAGTACCATAACCGTCAAAGAACCAATAAGTATTAAAGAATCTATCTTCACCAAGTGGTTTAATTCTTAATATACCTGTTGTTGCTCTAAATTCGTTATCAATTTCTTCAATTCTATTACCTAAATCTACTATAGCTTCTTCTGGTTTCTTTGATATTTTATAATTAGTATCATTAACTTTTTTATTCATAAATTTATTATTATTTGATATTTTAGATTTTGTATCAATTGATTCGCTATCATCTAAATGTACATTTGATTCATTATCTGATGCAAGTTGATCATATTCTTCTGCATCTTCTTCATTTTCTTCATCTTCTTCATCTTTTGGTTGTTCAGGTTCTGATAGATCATCTGAATTATCATCAGGTATTGCTTGTTGTTTTTGTTGTTGATTAGGTGTTGCTGTTGTTGTATTATTTAAATTATTTGTTGCAGGTGTTTGACTATCTTGTTTTACATCAACCTTTTCTCCAAGTAATTTTTTACGTTCTCTATTAACTTCAACTCTTTCTTTTCTTAATTCAGTTAACTGAGGTTCGGCACTATCAATTAATGATCTAATATATTTCGACATTTTAACTCTTGCACATAATGAACTTATAAAAAGTAATTTGTCTTCGAGTTTTAAACTAAAATATCTATCTTCTGGCATAATATCATCAATTGATGATAAAGGTGAAGATGTAGTCGATTTAGATTTATTATTATTATTATTCTCTTCTTCATTTTCTTTTACATCAAATAAATGTGAATAAATTCTTTTCCATTGAATATGTGTTTCATTCGTAATGTGATTTCTTAGACAACCAATTGTAACTCTAAGCCATAAATTTCTACGTTCATTATTATCGCTAATTTGTTTACGTGACCATTGATTACCATATCTATCAATAACTTTTAAACACCAATCTGAATCTTTTTGAGCTGATTCATTTAGCGGTAAATCTGTCATTCCTTCAATACCATCACGCTCTCTAATTAACATGTTAACAAGACAAACATGAATTTCTGATAAAAGTTCAGGTACTTGATCGCCATTAGTTTGAGAATGATTTAAAACATTAATGAAATCATCTAAAGTGAAAGCTGATAATTGTAAAACATGTTCAAAAATGTTTAAAAAAGACCAAGTTTGAAGTATACTATCAAAGATCTCATTTTTATCATTAATAGGCTTATTTGGATAAGGTCTAACTAATGAATTTTCTTTCGATCTTGCATTAATTTCTCTTCTAGTTAAGATGATATTTAAGTCCTCCATTGGGTATTTTGTAGATTTTTTCTTTTCTAAATTTTTAGCAGCTTGAATAATTTTTAGAAGTTCTGCATTAGATTCATGTTTTGGTTCAGGGTGATGTTGAGGTTTAATTGGAGTTGCAGGTTTAGCTTCCTTTTCTCTTTTAGGCATAGGTTTACCCTCAAACATTTTTCTCCTTTCATTAAGTTTATTTTTACGAATTTCATCATTCTTGTTTTTCATTTCATCAGTTGGTTCTTCAGGAATATTAAACATTTTAGCAATTGAAGGTTTAACACGCCAAGGTGCACCAATTAAAGGTTCACGAACGAGTGATTCACGTAAAAATCTTCTTAAGATTGCTTTTGAGAACATGAGTCTATCACGACTATATGAATTTTATAAAAGTTAAATTAAATTGAAATAAAAGTAAGTCACTTACGATAACGAAGCAGCTTTTAATTCCATATAAGAGCCACTAAATTTATCATCTTCTCCAGCTAACTGAATTGTATAGTAATAACTTAAAGGTGGATCAGTGGCATCAGCTTCATTTAAGGGAATATCTAAATCGATACCAATTTTATGTAGATCGTTAGCTTTAACGCCATTAAAATCCTTGTTATCATCATCTTCAACTTTAAATTTTTTACTTTCAGGCTCCTTTGTATCTTGAATTTGTTCAATTAGTTCTTTGGGTGGATAAACATTAACAATTCTAGCAAAATATCTTTAAATTATTGTAAATAAGCAACAAATAATACTACTATAGTCAATTAGACTAACTTTTCTCCTGATAAATCAACAAAAACGCTTTCACCTGGCCAAAATCTACTCTTAAATCTATCATATATTACATCAATTAGGTTATCAAGTCTACCCATGACCTCTAATCACAAAAATGAATTCAATAGTTTATATTATAAAAAGATAACTAACGAAATGAAGCACAGCGTAAGATAGGACCTCTAATTGCAGGCTGAAATCTAGCTTGCATTTTCAAAGCTTCGGACTTTTCACTTGCTAAAGCCTGAGAGTAAGTTAGATTGGCTTTACCTGAAACTGAGCATTGAAAAATATGTTGTCTCAAAAAGAATAATCTTGATATATAAGATCTATTTAAAGCTTTAGTATAAAGATAGACATATAAAGTAAAGAAACTAACGCGTAATCTAAAAAAATTTCTGAAGTAGAATCAATGTAAAATACATTACAGTCATTTTGATTAACATCTACAGGGTTATTTATTAAATCAACTGGTTTTCGTTTATGAAGTGGCATTATTCTCAAAATTAGTGGAATGAGAGGATTGAGTTGGATAGAGGATGAATGGGTGGATTTTAGACGATTTTTCTTCAGAGTTAGAGACGAGTACTACGTTAAACATTTAGTGAGAATCAACTTAAAAAATTTTAAATATAATCATAAATATAATTATTGTAAATTAACATATATATATATATATTTATTTATTCATTTAATACACCAAAATGCTTGAATTACAAAATTTATAATAGTAACCGTTATCATACATTCTAATTCGGCCACTTATATTACTATAGCAGCTTCCATTCATTGCGTTTACTTTCATTTTATTGATACTTTTGATTTTCGTTGATTTTTATTTATCTTGATATTATCATGTTCGTTCTTCTCTCTCGACTTCGTCTAAATTAAAAAATGAGGCTTAACGCAACTGACTTAAGATATTTAACTAATGATGGTAAATTTATTCTATTCGTATGTTATTTGTTATTCATGTTTAAGTCAACGTATATAGAATTTAGGGTTTTAACTTCATGCGAAATGGGTTCGAAGAATCATGAAGTCGTCCCCTCTCAGTTGATTAATCAAATTTCTGGTTTAAGAGCTGGCGGTGCCAATAAGATCCTTGGGAATTTAGCCAAGCGTAATTTGATTGCAAGAGTCCAAAACATTAAATGTATTTAACTTCTTTGTGTCAGTTTAAGTCCTCTAATCTAAGCTTTATCTAGATGATGGTTATAGATTGACTTACGGTGGTTATGACTTTTTAGCTTTGAGAGCTATGGCTAAACGTTTCACTGTTCATTCTGTTGGTAATCAGATTGGTGTTGGCAAGGAATCTGGTGTGTTTTTCGTTCATTTTTTCAATTTGATTATAGTTTAATTGGTCTTTTAGATATTTATGTTGTCGCTGATGAACATGGTGAACAAAGAGTTTTAAAAATCCATAGGTTCGTTTTGTTTGTTTTATTCATTTTATCGGTTTACCTTGAATTATATATATAGGCTGGGAAGAGTTTCTTTTAGAGCTAT
>JAOPJC010418636.1:0-10166 GCA_025774375.1 Graphium evemon
TTCACTACCGTGGCCCCAGGTATGAGAAACCTTCTATTCACTGATTGTATAATGTCGCCAGTCCGTATCTGCAGGTTTAGCTGACCAGAAAGGGTCAAAATGTCCCCACTATCTCATCAAAAGAGACAGCTAAAAGCATGGTCCATGAGGGAAGAGTGTCCATACCATTCTATGGCAGGCGTTGCAACAGGAGCCCAAGTATTTGCATAACTCTGCTCATCTTTCATAACATATAATTACAAGCCAGGATGCAGACCAATGTGAGTTTTAAATACCTAACTATAAAAAGTTATCCGTTCCCAACTAATCATTATCCCATAACTCTTCTTCAAAGGTCCCTAGACGATGTTGCCTTTTCAGTCCGCCTGTTTGGAACACTGTCAGATTACCAACAGCCCCAAGTCGTACTGTCATCTGTGTCAAAGTGGAGGGTGTGGATATCGAAGCTGCCCATCGGTAAGCATTAAAGAAATCACTGTTGTCTGCGCCGAATTGAGTTATTTTGGCGTCCTCGATGCTTTGTTTGGGCGTTGGGAGTAGGGCGATGGATTCTTCGTGACGCCCTTATAAAAGCGTGTATTCCCTTCGTATATAGGATATGCATAGCTAATTCAGATCAACACTGCTGTCTTCGCTTTTTTCTGGACAATCTTCGCGTTTTCAGATCCTCAACCGCTGTCCTGTAGGTTGTCCTTCTCTCGCAGTTTCGGATAGTGTTATGTTGGTTAGCCCCCTAGGACACAAAAATGACCATGGCCACCTTGTCATCCTGTAAGGCATCCAAGGTAGCTAGCTGGTTAGCTAGGTATCCAACATGATAACATGTGTCGATTTGCTAGCTTTTCCCGTTATATTTTTTTTTCCCTTTAGATAGCTGAATAGTGATCAATCTATCGTTCGTTTCCTGTCCCCGTCTAACATATAGACGTATTCTCCATACGCCTCACCACCAGAGTCAACAGAGTCGCTAATCAAAATCTGCAGAAGACATGCGACAACGGATGGGTTTACTTTAACCATTCTTTCAGACTGCCAACCCTTCCTGGCTAGGAGGACGCCAGTCACACGGATATAGTTGAAGGTTGCAGATTTTGCTGTTCCGTTACTATGACAGCCCGGACGGCCGAAGAGCATCTTCATGTCATCTCCATGTCATTTCTCTTGGATACGTGTCTTTCGCCTAATGATGACCGCTACAAAACGAATGAACGTTATCAACTATGGCAAGTAGCAGAAAATCAAGCCATAGGTAGTAATCTGCAGTTGGTTTTTATGCCCTCGTAAGTCGTAACACTGGAATCCTATGATGGTATAGTCCTGGACATCATACTAAGGAGCAACGGCCAAATAATAGATTCAACATCAATAGGGGCTTGAAAAGCATACTACGATTCTATGCTAATATAAAGACTCGGTCGGTTTTCGGTAGTCCCAGTTGCCCAACCCTGCACCCGTAAGACACCATAAACTTCATTCTCTGAGTGGCCGAACCCCCATAAAAGGCCACCTCGAGTGATCAGACGTCTTCTGTTGGTTCCCTGGAAGCCTGTCGTTCAAGCTTGCGGCGCAGATAAATCGAGTAAGGAATGAGAGTGGCGAATGCTACCAGCTCGGATATGATAGGTAAGACAGCCAAACATTTGAATGTTTTCATGTCAGATACAAAGCAAGCTAGTATAATAAAATAGATAGCCACAAAGATGATCAGAAGCAATGCAAAACTGTTCTTTTGGGTTAGCACCATCGGACTTTTACTTTGGCGATCACTGCTTCATACTCGAGAGTGTTATCAAAATAGGGTGTTATTATGTATTGAACAAGAACATCCCTTGGGTACGCTTCCTTTAAAGAAGGGATTTCGGGAGTTGCGTATGTAGACATCCTCACACAAGGTGTGATGTTCGGCGTCGAAGAGGGATGGTATAGTAATGGTAGGACGCAGCGTAGATTTGATTGATCCAGTTATAATAAAGGATGTTACCACACAAGACTAATTATAATAACATGAATGATTCGTCCAGATGTTCTTCCACAGTTGAAATGAGAATTGTGCTATACGACTCAACATGACGCCATCTTGAACTGATCCCAGCCCTAGGGCAATTGTAAGTATAATAATACATTATAGAGCTCTCATGCACACCCTTACACAATATCCGTAGCATTGAGAACCCTGCCACCACCCACACCCTTCTTCTTTGACTGGCCTTTTTTCTGCGATGATCAGCACATAAGCAGTGTTGGGAAGCTGTCTGGGTTATTGTTGACGTGCTGCTTCCAAGTCCACTGCAGACCGATGAGAAGGTAGAATAGAGTGCCAAGGATACCCTTGGCTAGTTTGCAGTTGGTGTCGCAGGGGTAGCGCACGCGGTCGTCAAGACTACGTCGATGATGCTCTGGAGTCCAGCAACCCTATAGCAACTGGAGTCTGTGGACTGCATGAGTGATATGGGGAGGGTAGCCATACAGTAAAGAAGAACAGGAAAGGCCGATCACCGAAAGCAAGACGGTATTGACCCAGCCCTTTTCTTCATCTCCCATGTTCTTCTGTCGAAGAAAGTTCAAATGTCGAAGGACTTGGGAGGCCAGCTGAGAGAGGCTCGATCTGGTCTTCGAAATATTCAGACATGCCCGCATTGGATCGTTTGCGTCTCCGGGCCCCCGCTGGAATTGAAGTCGATCTGCCAACGGCACTTGAGGGTGATTCCTGTCATGTGGCTCGGCTAATTTTTTTTTTCCCCAAAACATCATGTCTCTATTGTCGGTTTGTTACCGGTTGGGCTGGTTGGGGGCATTGTTTCCTGGTTCATGTTGTCAGTCTTTAAGCAATAAACCACATCTCACTGAAGAGACACTAACTTGTAGGTGAGGTTTTGAAAAGTGAGTTGGCCCGCAGCTGAATGGGGGAGAAAGTAGATGTCTCAAGGAAGGTGAGCTGGCTGCAAGACATGATGATATAGCTCAGCTTCGCGTGAGAGCTCCGGCCGGCGGCCGGAGGTCATGCCTTTTCCAACAAAAGTGTACCCAAATTGAGCATCGGGGACTCTGAATGGTGCTCCTGGTGCTCTTTATTGGTTGCGTCCTTATCGCATTGAATGTATTGTGTAAATACATCAAAGTTTGATGAAAACTCCTACTAATGGGGTGTATCCGTTATAAATTGGAATGGTAGTTGGTATGGGCAAGTTGTAAGTGAAGAAATAATATTAGTTTATAACAATAGGTTTTCCTGCACTATCTCGAATTTTTCCATCATTCCAGTTGAATTCGGGAGTATAGCGCTTCATTTCTTGTCCTTGGACACCACAGAGGCGGAGTAACTCCTTGCAGTTTGCGCATGGAGGCATATAGCTTTCCTGGGCTTTTTTTGGATTATAATCTTTGGGGTTGTCTGGTTTCGGTTCATCTTTTTTGTATTTGAAGTACTCCCAATTAAGAGCGCAGCCATATGTAACGTACTGTGCAGGTATGTTGGGCTGCCTTCTGTTTGGTTATAAGCCATGGAAAAGGTAGAATCTATTGGTGAAGAAACTTACACAACCAGGGACAGAAACGGATACGTTTCACCGCAGTTTCCGAACCGAGTGCCAGATTCCTTTTTTACCTTTCGCTGAGGTGATGTGTCAAAATCCCATTTTTTTCCACCGCTCGTGACAGTAGCTTCAAGAAGCTCATACCGCGCGCGTTTGACAGTAAGTAGCCAGGGATGATTTTTATCCACCTTCTTTCCTGGCTCTACTGGCGCCTTTGCTCCCCCAAAGGAGTGACCCAGGAACAGGTCGAAGGCGTCGTTGGCCTCGGCTCTTCCCCATGTGCATTGACACACTGCAGGGTACTCCTTTTCGTTTGGAACCAATGTACTACACCACCACGCATACATAGTGGTGAGACGAGCAAAAAAGTCGATCGTCGTACACAAAGGGTGGGCTTTGTACTTGAGAGAAAGAAACAATCCTAATAGGGACCAGAGATTCCAGTACGGCTTGTGTTCATCTGGATTGCGGGGCTGAGTGGTAAATCTTTTGTCCTTTCGAACGGTTGGGATTTTTGTTCCAGAGTCTACTGTAGACTTTTCGCGGTAGATTATTTGGCCAGGATCCATAATACTATACTCCGTTCCCTCTTTCCATAGACTGGCATTGCCCTGTTTTGGCGGACTGAATTGGTTAGTATTGCACCCAGCTCATGAAAAAGGGGGGCTTACTTCAAACCCTTCATCATCTCAACGATAGGTTTAAGAACAGGATCGGCTTTTGACTCTTTTTCGAGAAAATTTTGAATCTAACTTGTGTTAGATAAGCGTTGTTGTACAAAAGAAGTGCATACCTCTCTTCGACTATAATGTTCTTTGCACTTTATCGTTGTTGTGCCATCCTTGTTTTTAATTTCGTCTTTAAAAAAGGCCTCGCTAATCATAACCCTTCCGTCACCATCACTTGCCATGATTGCGAGACAGAACCATTTATAGACGTGAAACTCGACCCCGGCAGTGCCTCTGTTATATAGGCCATTCAGCTGGAGCAATGTTAATTTTCCTCATTGGATTTAGGGCCACCCGATCGGTATTGTATTGTACTGTACTGTACAATGTATTTTACATGCGGTATTGCATTGTAATTATGCATCTGCAACAGCCCCGCCTCAGCCGAGCATATAATGCGTGTCTCTCTACCTAACTGATTGCCCTCATCACTCTTCCATCGCTGCCCAGTTTTCAATAGAGCATCGGGAAATCGCGCACCCAACTCCTAGAATGGCCTCTGAAGCGGAGATTGCAACCGTACGTACGTATGTGTCGATTTTTGCCTCCAACGTTCACTGACAGCATGATAGAACGACCTACCCAAAGGCTGGACGGCCGAGCCCGACGAGCTGAATTGGGAGTTCTACTGGAATGATGACCTTGATTGCCCAGCCAGAGTGTTGGCGGCAGATTACGACATCGAGTTGGACTCTAACTCAGCTGTGATGCGGCGGACGCAGCGCACAGGAGAAATGATTTTCCTGATCAAAACGACCAAGGACCAGTGTTACATGTGGAATTTGATCGAGGATTCCCTCGTCAAGATTGATCATGAAGGTGGGCCAAAGGGAATAATTGACGACATCAAGGCTCGTGGCATGTCTTCTTTGGCGATGACGGTGGTGTGAAAGGGAGACAAGTCATGCATGATCAACTAAGAGGTGTTGTGGACATGTAGCTAAATTGACGCATATGACCTGTTTTTGAACACGAACCATGCAACCATGCAGTATTAGTTGGACTGGTTAAGCGGCCTTCTCCGAATATCTCGGCTGAAAGCCTGGATGTATGTACTTTGTATATGGGTGGATGATTTGGTGTCAACCAAAAAAAAGCAACCGCTGGGCCAAGGGCAGCAATGCACAGACCTATATCTGCACCTAAACTGAGCAGAGATCACTGAGCTGAAAAAATGTGATGGGATAAGTTAGGATGCATGTACGGTTTCACATCACTCACCACATAGATCCTTTGTGGCTGTATTGTAAGACAGAGGATGTGGGGAGTATGTATTAGCCATAATTCTACAAAAGAAAAACGTATTAAGATGAATTGAGCAAAATGACTGCATTGGGAGCTGATATAGCCACCTGAGGGTCCATAAACTCCAGGTCGCTAGATAACGATTTGGATAATCACCATCGCCGGTTAGATCGGTGCAGATGGTGTCGAGAATTCTCTCCAAGCAGCGTGATCCAGAGGTTTGTCAAGACGCTTACAACAAGATACGTATTCTGTCAATCCTTCAGTCGAGTGCTATAGTATGAGATTGGTCTGTACAAAGCAGTAATTGAAAAGCAGTTGGAAGAATAATCATCTCAAAAACTCAGGACGTAGGCCTCTTAAAATGTATGGAAAACCAACTCTCGTATGGGTTGTGCACGTCGTCCCAGTAATAAGCCAATGTCTGGATCCTGGTATCTTTCGAATCTTCAACGTGATTAACTGCAGCAAGAGACAGTAAGAAACTCATTTCCTTGATTCGATAGACATCGATCCATCCTTTGCTACTCCGCGGCACCAACCTCAGTTTAAGAAATGACTGGGATTTTCCACTAATATCTTCTTTTTCAACTGAGACCAAGGAGTTAAACCGTAGATTGCTGAGCATGGTGGTTCCAGGACCATCGTAGGACTTCATCAGCCTGCGGTCCCTTTCGTCTCCCAAGGGGACCTTCACTGAAAATTCCTGGAGCCTGTAGGTGCTATGCTCGTTACCGTCTGCAATGATAGAGAAGACAAGGTCTTGAGGGAGTCCATCCTTGTCAAGTAGGATGTAGTTAAGACCCAGAGATTGGATGTTGCAAGCGAATCTTGGCGAATGAGCCGGTGCTGCAACAGAAGGGGACCGGCTCGGGGACTGCGCTATCTCGACAGGAAAGGCGCGCACGTGCGGTGCAAGAGAGCAAAAAACGTGGGACGCAGGCCTGTACGACGGGTCTCGTTGGAATGAAGATATACCGTCCCATAGTTGAGTAGTAGGTTTAGTGGAAGACTGTTCACGTTTCTCGTTCGGCAACCGATACTTGTTGACAGCCGGTGGAGTCAATCTCTTCAGAGTCCGAGGCATGGGTCCCTTGTCATCGGACAGACCCGATAGAGCAGCTTGAACATGGGGCTTCGTCAAATGAATTGTCAGGCGATACGTTGAATCGTTCAATTGCATAGCGAACAAAGCTGATGTGGCTGCATCATCGTCAAAGTACTGCTTATCCATCTTCTCTTGTAAAATAGAGAGTTGCTGCTCCGCATATCGAGGGAGTCGAAGCATGTGAAGATCAATCTGGCTCGGCTTCGATCCCCAGATAAATACATTATTCTTATCTTGGGGAGAGACGTCCATGCCGCGGAGAATGTGTGAACGGTCTGCATCCTGTTTTCGGTCTACGGTATATTGCCGAAGGATTTCAACACGCGCACGATCCGAATCGAAAACCGACGCAGCTGCGAATCGCTGCTGGTGAGGAGGTTGTGTGAAAATGAGTCTATCCCACTTGCCACTAGCGGGAGGATAATCCGTGAATGCCAGCATGACTCCATCTGCAATGATTTCGTGGCGAAGAAGCGGTGCCCGTTCTGAATAGAGTGTATGGTTTCCTAGTGCAGTTGTCACAGTTAAATCAGGATACATGGAGACTAGATCAGATCGTAGCAAGAATCCATATGCTGGGATCTGTGCGGCGTGGTTTTGCAGCTTAGGTTTGACCTCGATATACTGGTTAAGGGCATGCTTAATCGCTACTCGGTCATCGTCGCGGCCTAGGTGGTTACCCAGGCTCAGAGCCCCATCGACGAGGGCATCTATCCAGTTTGGGTCAATGTGGAAAAATCGCAGACTTTCTTCCTCCAGGAATGATGGGTCCGGAATAAAATAGTGGGCGGGAATGCCAGACAAGAACATTCTATCCAAGATCCAGGAGAGCACTACCATCCAATCTGTCGATTGTGGCAGGTTCGTCTCATCATAAAGCTCGTTATCCGTGGATTTTCCGAGGGACTTTGCGGTTTCGATAGAATGGTCCAAGTACCTTTCTTGGACGACGGGAGAATCGAATCCGAGTGAAGGGATGTCGTCTTGGTGCAACCGGGGCCGATGCCAACGTTTGAATGCACCACCAGCAGTAAAAGCAGCAGTAGTATCTTCCCGGGGGTTAGTGAGATGGATCTCTTGCAGATGCTTGACCATCTCAGGAAGTCCTTCCAACACATCGGTCCGGCTGCGATGTGCATGCACAGATGCCTCTTTAACAATGATAGCTTTGACCTTCTTCCTTGTATTGCTATGGATTGTGGTTCGCAATCGGTTAAGTGCCGCAGTAAAAGCCTGATCTCCCAGTGCCAGAGTTCTTCCCAACTGCCAGGCAGACGAGTAAGTGATATCCATAATTCCCAACTGTCTGTCAAGGATCTGAAGATCAACTCCCGAATTGGAGCAGATTCGAGAAGCGGCACTCTCTTTTTCACTCTTCCACGGATCGGCAGTGGTTGGAATCAGTGGACCACGGTAAAGAGCAACAGTGTCTTCGCCGGTCTGCGTGCGATACTTAACCATGGAATAACCATCTTCCAGGCGCTTTCCAAATCGATTTGAAACGCCTGGTTGGTGTTTGAACTTGTTGATGGTCTCATCTGGAGGTCGAAGGACATTCAGTGTCTGGCCTAGTTTGGTGAAAGCTTCATGTACATTCACCATGCCAGGTGGTTGAACTGTATAATTCCAGCTGTGGAGGGAAGTCAACGCAACATAAGGTGTTTGTATTGGGAAGCTAAGGTTCTGGATAGCCTCGATTGATACCAGATGGACCGAGACAGAGGCATCTGTGGTGTTGTCCAGAGGACCAGATCTGTTGCCTACGACAATAGAAAAAATGCCCACCATCTCGACACCAGCGACGGCCATACCACTTGTGTTGACCTTTCGCACATGAGAGAGATATTGATACGGGGTTGGGTCCGGATGGGCCACCTTTTGCCTCTCATTGTTTTCGTCAAACGGAGAGAAGAGACTCGTGAATAAGCCAGCCGGAACGAAAATAAAGTCTCCCCGTTCTTTTTGCACCTTGGGCTGTTGTGAGTCCTCTTTGACTGGGGTCGTGATATTCTGGGTTTTCCAAAGATCCCCAACGGTCATATTTACAGCCAGCGTAGGGGACTGTTTCACAGGCTTCTTCAACTCAGGGGAGGTATTTTCGAACATCTTCGCTAGGTCTTCAGGCGATAGTCGGAGTTCATCTTGATTAAAAGTAACAAGAGCCAGCCAAGGGATTTGATTGCGTTCTTTGGCCATTTCCTGTTTGGAAACGTTTCCTTGCATGGCTCTCTCCCACGGTAAATGAGGATCGGTGAGCACAACATGGGGAAGAATCCGGTGGTCGTCAGCATATCCAGGAGGTGGGTATACCGAGTGAACAGATCCATCTGGCAGGGAAAACCGAGAGCGTCCACTGAGAATGACTGTTCAGCTTCAACATGGATTGGTTGGTCACTTTCGCGCGAACTGTCGATGTCTTGCTGGACTTTGATGTGATGATCAGGCCCTGCTCTCAGTCCAGGGACCCAGAATGAGCTGAGTTTCTCCTGCCCCGGCAGCAAAGTCCCCTCATCGTCATTTTCGGCTTCGGATAGGATTCCCAGTTCCCTTTTTTTTATCTTGACAGCCCGTCGAGAGTGACGCAGAGTCAAATAGCGAGGAGAGTTGATGGCAGTGCTCTTTCCGCCGGTGAAAATGGCCATTATGGATGGATTGACTGACTGATGTCGACAGCAAAAAAGGAATGGATCCTTTTTTGGCGGCATTGGATAGAAGAACATCAGTATCCAGGTAAATTGCCGCTAATTCTCTCCCATGTAATGTGTATTAGTATGTATTACGATACAAAGCACATACTCCGGAGTACATTCAGCTGGCATGCAGCTGGCATGCAGCTGGCATTTCTCATCACATTGCAGGAGCTGCAGATATAATGGATTCGACCATCATCATCAGGGCAGTAGCCACGTCAGCTTCCATGTCCTTGTCATGGCGTGATATCGTGAGTCGAGCTTTTATAAGTGTCATCGTACGAGTTCTCTGAGCACATCAACAAGAAGATACAAAAAAATCTACTTGGTACTCAAGTCTAAATCCAACACTTTCTCATCATGCCTGGCGTCGCTTCTATCAAAGAAACATTATCTCAGGAAATATCTCTCTTAATAAGAGGTAATATCAGTAAGATTTAACTTCGATTTATTTTCTTTACTTTTCTGGAAATTTTTATTTCAATTATTTACAATGTTTAAAGAGGCCAATGAGATCAATTTTACCTATTATCTTTTTACTTTAATTTTAATAATACGTCTTCGCGATTTATTTGATCTTTATCCTAATTTAAAAAAAAATAACTTAGTTAAATTTCTACTTTTTTTTACTCTTAACACTCCCCGTGGTAAGTACGAATACGATAAAGGCTGGTGAGAGATGCAATAATGGTTAATATCTGAGAACGCCTAGTTTTTTGGAAAGTAACTTGACTTTGCCTTCCAAGTGACAGCGTAACTGTATGTCGCTCGATTTGTCGAGAACTCAGTGCATTTATCGAGTTTGAGTACATAAACGCGATTAAATTCATTAATTAGATTATTCTGCACCATTATTACATAA
>JAOPJC010425779.1:0-10154 GCA_025774375.1 Graphium evemon
CGCCTTTAGAGTTGTGAGTCCTATGGCTTGTATTACAAAGACGTTTTACCAACATAATTTCTACAGAGACAAACAGCCAGATATGAAACAATTATATGTAGGCCATACAAATGATGATGACCTGTGGCGCAGTTCGATTCCCACACGGAAAAAATATTTGTATGGCCTACAAATAGCTGTTTTCGGATCTGGGTGTTAGAGTCCGTGAAGTTTATGTTTGTAAAACGCCCTTGTGACTCATGACTTAATCTTATAATAAGAGCGTATTGAAAAAAAAGAATTCAAAAATTGTTCCGGGTGGGAATATAACCCACGACCTATTACGCCAAAGTAAACCCTTTGGCATTCGCGCTATTCCGTCATCGAAGTCTAATATGTTAATAATAGTAAATAAGGGAAATATCTGATCTAAACTACTAATAACGTATTCTAGACGGTTTGCGGTACGTGATATCGCTGATGCTTGGTGATATTCGTAAGATATATGAGACTATGCGATCATGCTTAGAATCATTAATTATGTACAACGGTCGTCTGGCGAAAATAGCCCTTATTGACTAATATCTCATTTGGTTTGAAATCTGGCCAATAAATATTATAAATGAATGCCACTACAAATGTACGTATATATCTTTCAGTATTGATTGTTGGTCATAAATGAAATGTCGGTTTTAAATTAATGCGATTGCATTTTGTTTTGTTTTTTAGTGTTCTGTACAAAAAAAATAAAAACGGAACCCTTATAGGATCATTCGTGCGTCTGTCTGTCACAGCCGATTTTCTCTAAATCTACAGGACCAAATCACGTAAAATTTGGTAGGATGGGACAGTTATATGTGTAAAACGAATATGCTTTCAAGACTATTTCAAGAGTCCTTTTATTCTGTATAACTGGTGTAGTTATCAAGCCACTTATTTAGCTGGTTTAGACTTGACAGCGAAAGCAAACATAGTAGAGTATTTTTTCATTGCTGTTAAAACTATATGATCCAATGTGTGTGCTTAATACACCTCCAAAGATATGCATTTACGTAGCCAGCCTTGGAACTTGGATAAAAAGGTTATAAGGGATTGCTCAGGAAACACCAAGGATACGGAAAAGAACCGGAGTAAGAAGTATGAACCTTGCCCTTGGCAGCAGCAAAAGTTGCTGTTGGTTCTATTATTAGTTCACGGTCTCTTTTAGAGGCGGTCTCTAAATAAAAAAAAAAAACTCATCCAAGTGCGATACCATTATTCAAAAGTTCCGATACATAATTTATAAAATCAGAAAAAATCAAGATAGTTGTGATGGAGTCACATTTGTTTGAGGAAAAATATTTGTTTTATTTTTATTTATTTTTAAAGTAAATATACAATTAAATATTCTGTTAATATTTTAAATGTCTACCTATTGCCGTTAACAATATCCAAAAAAAAACGAGCACAAAAATCACGTTTAATGTATAGAAACAACAAAACAAAGCTTAAACATTTATTCTGTTATTTAGTATTTGTTGTTATAGCGACAACAGAAATACATTATCTGTGGAAATGTTGTTGACTTACTATCACAGTTTATGTGGTACAGCCTGGTGATCGACAGACAGATGGACAGACAAATAAACGGACAGGCGTACGGACGGACGAATAGCGGAGGCTTAGTAATAGGGTCCCGTTATACAGTTTGGGTATGAAACCCTAAAAAACTTTTCAAAATTTAACCATTACCCCTGCATTAGGCCGTTCCTTAACCTTAATGTTTCCTGACCAATCCTGTCCTTATACTTTTTATCAAATTTCCTAGGCTGGGAACGTACATACATGCATCTCTTCGTAGTTGTTTGTGTCTATTGGCGACGAGATTACTTAACATCAGGTCAACCGTTGGTTGGTCTGCCAACATATCCCTATTAAAAAACTTTTAATTGAAAGTTTTTTATAACTTAATTATAAGAACGACAGAAAGATACTGTAATCTGAAGCATTTTTAGTTAATTAAATTAAATACAGGGCTGAGAGACTAGGCGTTTTCTTAGGCTAATAATAAACTACCATATTAATATTTTAGCACTTCGAATATAGCGATAAATATGACCGTCGTATAGCGTTGAAAGTCACGGTTATTTTAAATAGGCACTAAACATTCGAAGTTGTGTTTCTGAGCCATTTGATATGGTCATTATGTAAAACGCCCTCGCACGTGGCAAAGACGTTCGTCATTAATGTTCCATAAGCAGAGTCTTGAGCATTCAAGTTAAAAAGTTTTGCACGAAATGAATTCGCAATGAAGAATTTTTAAACCCAATGTGGATTTAATTTTATGTTAAGTAAGATATCACAATCTCACAAAGATTGCTTACAGTATTGATTTCGTATTATTCTTATTAACTATCGCTACGAACGCGTAGCTATCTTCTGTATGTGCTATCTACAACATGCGCTACGTACGTGTTAACTTAATAACCTGTGAGGAGACAATATATGTCAATTAATAAACATATTGATGTAATTTCGACTAATCTCTTTAATTTTATAATGTTAGTATAGAGGTATCTGTGCGAACTTAGTTAACATTAATTATTCTTTTCACAGAGCGTCCTTACTCCGACTCGGAGGTAGACCGACCAGCCCCTCAATCGCAGCCGTGTCGAAGATCAGCCTCCTCACCACCGCTCACCCTAACCCTGGATGCAGACCTCGAAGACGACGTCTTCATCAGCCCACGAACTGACAGCATAAGTGATCCATTCTCGACGACAAATCTCGAGATATTCCGCCACGGGAGTGCAAGAACTCCTGCTGGTATGCTGCTGAGTCCAAGGAGGGAGAGATCGTTCAACTTCAGCGTGACAAGTGAAAAGCATTGGCGTGACAAGGGCGGGACGGATGTTGCAGACGGTGCTGATGTGGTAAGTTTATTTTTTAAACGTCTCCTGCACTAGGAAATTAATCCTGTATCGCAGGCAGTTTCACAAATATAAATTTCACGGACACAAATTACACCCAGACTCGGAACAACAAATTGTGGATCGCACAAATTATAATTAGACATCAAAATATGTATGCTCCAAAATAATGGAAAAATACATTATTTGCACAATTAATCCAAAAACTGTATGTCATATGTCAAAACTTATGATATACTGATAACTCACACCCATATAATTCGTAAAACTTATTTTATATTTTAAATTATGTCATCGCAACAAATTTTACTTCACAAATATCTTATTAATCATCATTCTCTACTGACTGACAAATCATTGTATGTAAAAATTTTCAGCCAAATACCAATGTATTAACCAACCATAAAATGACCTATATATTAACTATGATCATTATTACATCAATTTCTTTAATATTTCTGTATTTTATCAAACTTAACTAATTTTTTTTATCATGCAGGCAGAGACAGAGCAATGTTGATAATTTTCGGGGTATTAATATAGTCAACCACGCGGCCTAGTGCGGATTGGTATGCTATACATATCTATTTATCACGCTATTTCCTAGAGATATGCAGGTTTCCTCACGAAACTTTCTTTCACCGTCAAGCACGTGGTAAATCAGCACTTAAAATTGCAATTATTAAATCAACAATTTCGTTGATGCCAGCACCGGGGTTTGAACTCGGGTTCGCCTCGATTATACATTGATCGCCCGGCTATTATACGTTGAGCTACCACGGCTCATTACAATTACATAGACTGTTTGTTATTCTTAATTGAAATGTTTATGTTTTTTTTACTAATATTAATATATTTTATTTATACATTAGTTCATTGTTTGATGAATAACATCATACATTTTTTTATTAGTATACGAAAAGGTTAGCGAGCATTTACTTGGAAATAATAGTAATACTTGGAAATTAAGTAAATCTCGCTCTTTGGTTAGGAAATATTAAGGGTTGGGAAGTAGAAGAAGCCTTACGAGTAAGGCACATATCCACCCTCGGGTGGGCGCGATCGTATATGTCCAGAGATAGCTATAGTGTAAACTCTGACACTCCAGGGACTGTGCGTTTTTTGACGTTATAGAGAGTTGTCATTAAATAGAGGAAAAAATATGTATTACAAAATAAAATTATGTCTGCGTGGAATATTTCGACTCTTTAGAGAGATTGTCGTTAAATCAACTGACGTTACATTGTATTTAGGCGATGTTTTGCTTCATCATTCTATGTGACTACATTTTGGTTATATTTAAAATTAAGTGACTTTAGATTATTTAATAATTGAGATATTATTATTTTAGAACCCCCGCACGCTCCTACCGAAGTTCTTTGGGCTCTACTGTTACCAGTGCAACAGCAAGAACGTGCGGTTGGTGCCCATGAACAACTTGCTGCCATCCTCCGTGAAATTACACCAGAAGTACGATCTCAAGGGCTCCACCTATAAGAGGAAGGAGTCTTTTAAAAGACTTTTTACTCGAGTTCTCAGTAAAGCAAACTCACGGTAGGCAGAAAAATTTTCCGTAAGTTTTAAATTTCTTCCATATTTTATTCTTCCGTGATAATGTAGGCGAAATACATAGTTAAGAACAAAAATTGATATACTAAATAAGACAATCCAAATGAAAATAAATAAAAATATGCATGTCGTATAAAATAAATATGATAGGTTCGATGCTTTCTGGCCTTAATCGGATCAATCTTTATTTATACTGTCTACAAATGATTGTAGTTCTTATCTTATCCATAGTTTTTTGTATATGTAGAAGTTTGTAAAACTGCTTAGGAACACAAGCCACACAAGTTATTTGTTGGGTAACCATTTCTAAAGACAAAATATCTAGCTAAAAAAAACATGGTTGCCTTGTGGGATTGTCAGTGTTAGATAGTTATCTCTATTCTACATTTTTATCAATCCTTTTGCTTCCCATCATTCTGCTGCTTCAATCTGCTTCCACACAAATAATCTCAACACTTATATACCTTTTCTGGTGTTGTGTGTGTAGTAGTGGTGGCAGTGTTGTGGAAGGGCGTTTATTATATTGTAGGCAATCACGTATATTATATAATCGTATATATATTGTCAGCTTGTACTATACCAACATACGTCTGTAGATAACTTTTGAACAGAGCTTCTCAAGTTTACTTGAGAATTTTAGTCTATACACGTGTATCAAATGATTTATTTGACTAATAATTCGTTTTTTTATTATACTCGTATTTTATCTGTTAGTAGACATGTTTTCTTTTATATTTCTAAACAATGGCCCAAAAAGACCAAATATATATAAATAATGAGGAATTATTAAGATCATGTTACTTATGAAAAATGTTTTTGGTCGTACAAACATTAATATATATTTTACTTTTGATTATATTGAAATATAATAAGATGCAAACATGTTTGATGTAAACATTAAATTGTTACTAATAGAGTTTACTGACTAATAAATTATAAGTAATCATTTGCCTACATGTCGATTATTACTGTCAATAATTATATTAACACCTTTTTTGACACAGGAAAAGTTTGCCAAGCGAGCAGTCGGTTCATGCCGAGTGATCCCATTGCTCAAAGAGACACAAAACTTCGAAGAGGTTTATGTGCGTTGCCATCTTGGAACTGGAATAAAAAAGGTTATTGGATAGAATTGGTCAGTATTCATTAAGAATACGGAAGAGGAAAGGAATGGGAGGGAAGAGGAAGGGCTATGGGCAACCGCATTATAAGCATTAAGATTTATTTATATTTAATTTATGTGTAAAATAATATCAATTTTTCACTATAAACAGCATCATTATTGTAAAATTCGCAAACTTTACCATTTTTCTTTAAGAATTATTTCGCCAGTGCGAAGGGTCGTTCGGTTTTCGTTATGATGACCTTATCGATTATATTTCTGATATAAAAGTAATATTGCAGTAATATATTTGATACCAAAATCGAACTTTTTTTGTATTAATATAATTGTAGCCTATTCATACTAGAGATAATAAATGAAAAAAGAAACAATTTTAATTAATAAGAAATGTCTAACTAAATTTTACATATATATTGCAATATTCAAACTAATTGGTACATATTAAAGTGAAAGATTAAATAAGAATAAAGGTGTTTCGTAATTCGTATTCGGACTCAACTCTCTGAGATTCGTTAGTAACAGTGACCAATGTTATGGTATTCGTTTTCATGAAAGCTAAAAATGCGTGCATTAAAATATTTATTGAACCAACAATACCTCCACGTACTCTAAATGCTTAGTAGGCAGATGGACGCATGTTTGTATATTCAGCAGGACCAAATTAAACATTTGTGGTAAACATGAACACCATTGAGACGTCTCATACCGAATTTGAAGGAGAATCGAGTATGGAATAGAGAGTTGTTAAAGCTTTAAGAGAACGTCGTTGACGAATGGGTAGCCACTTAAGTTGAGAACGATAAAAAAACACATGGTCATAAGGATTTTTAAAATTTTTGTCAGTTTGTCTGTACGTTTTCGGTTTTCACCACTGCATTCCGGTGAGGTCTACTTAACATTTGTGTATTATATTTATGTATATTTTATCAAAAACTGTTCATAAATAAAAAAGTTAATCCTTGAAACGGCTGGACCGATTTTGACGAAACTTTTACGTGCAGATAGCTGATATTATAAGCATTAAATAAGGCTACAAAAGTTGAATAAAACGCGGACAAAACAGCGGGAAATAGCTAGTAAACAATATATTCGTAATGTTTAGGTCAAATATGTCAATAGATGGCGCTAGTTTAAATTTGATTCAATTTACCGTTCAGTCAAGCTAAAATATTATTGAGGACGAATAAAATTGTCTCGATTCACTAATTACTTGCGTACTTAAAAAAAAAAGGAAAACAATATTTTTAAAATAAACTGTGTAAGTCATATTTTAATTTTTACACATTTTACATGAATATTCAGCCCATAGATAATTAACATTATCATCCATTCCTGATGGATATCAAACTACGACGCCAGAACCATCAACAGTTTACTTAATTCCACAAACAGGAACATATTATATTATGAAATGATTTTAGTACCGACTTCAAGGAAGAGTAAAGTTTAATATATACATTAAATAATAACTTATAATTATAACTTACCAGTAATTACATAAGATTTCTTGCCAGATGCGGGGTCCGCAGGCTTAGTGCTGAATTTATCCCGTCGTACACCCTCACGATCGAATAATAAAATTTGACGTTCGCATGTTGCTACAGCTAGCTTAACATTATTTGGAGACCAACTAATGTCTGCGATGGGGCTGTCACATCCCTAAAATTAAAAACATTTCAATAATTAATTGTTAAAAAGCAGTTATACAAATGTGACCACTGATTCTGGATCTGGAACATATTAAGCGTACGATAATTATCAGCGTGCACTACAGCCATAATTATGATATACCAAATTTTCAAAATAATATACAATAAATTTCAAAATAACATAACCATAACCTGTGATTCTAATATAGTTTTTGAATATTTAAACCGCATTTTTATTAAGAAAAAGTATTCAAAATAAACAAAACTTTGCCCATATATTTGTATGTGGGTTGCTTAGCAACTACAATCACAGATTACATTTTGAATATGAAGGGTAGAACAAAGGAGGGCTGACTATATGTGAAAAATTGTCGGTAAAACAGATAAATAAGTGCGGTTCAACAATACAGAATTATATCAACTAAAAAAAAGCGCCAAAATTTGTAAGAACCGGATAGCTAATTAAACAAGGAACGACAAACATAAATACACTTCACTTTGTCTGCAACCGCTAACTTCAAACCAACAGATATACACAACCGCCATTTTGATGTCTTTATGAATTATTATTTAATGCTTTCAGCTGGACATTGTTTCAGTTTGACCTTCATATAGGTCGATCCTCCTTAGCTCTACCCTCGAAATTTCTATCCCTTGCCCTTGTCCATTAGTCAAAATTAAGAACTAAAAGGAAATAAACATACGCAATCTTTACATCGTGCCAAACTATTTGTTTATGGAATCTTAGAGGACATAAATACAATTTGACAAGACAGTTTTTAAATAATATCATTATTTACTTTAACTCAATGCTTTGAATAGACGATCGATTCAAATTATAATAAATCTCATAAATAAATTATTTATTTCAACATAAATATTTTGGTCATAATCTGTGGCAGTTGTAAGTATTAACGGCTGGCTATACAAATAAATATAAAAACATTAACAATCAAAACATACGATTAAGCGAAGCAACTCCTTCAATAATTAAGTTAAAAGACACAAAAACCAAATAATTATTGTATTTAATATACAATATCTATATTATCAGGTTCCTAAATATGAAATAAGGGAATTATGGAAAAAGAAAAATATTTTTATTTAATAAATAATAATTTATTTATTATTAATCGAAAATCGATATTATTTTTAATCGAAGTATAATATAAATACCCTTATTATCTACGCACTTTCACTATTTTAAAGGTCATTTCATTGAATCCATTACTGAATAATTTCAGGAGCGAGAATCAAAATCTTTGAAAGCGATTTGGATCCCCTCATCGGACTTGACTTTTTTATTGCAAGATATTATCCAAATTCTGAACATAGTGGTGTTCTGTTAAAGCAAGATTAACAATATTAGGGAGTATGGTAGGTCTCCGGCGTTCGTTAAATGTAATTTCTATAAATAACATAGTAAAAACAAAAATTATGTGTTACGCTATAATTTATTTTCATGTTCAGTTTTGTTTTCAATTATCAATCTCGTGGTAACGAATCTATTTTATTCGATCTATGGCATGATATATATGGACAACACAAAATTTAAAGATACCGACTGTTTTTTCGTAATTCCGTAAACTATCGTCTTTCTTAGTTAACAAAAAAAGTAAAAAAAAAGAAATAATGAAATATTTATCGTGTCAAAGCTCAAGTAAAAATATTATTGCAAAAGGTCATTTGAAGGGACGATTTTCCGTAGAAAAATGATGAATATTTTTAGCAAACAGGGGTGAAGATAAGTTTAATACTTGTGACTTAACAGTAAAAAACGAACAGTGAGAGTAAATTAAAAACACAATTCTCACTTCCCTTGAACAATGATGATACTCCGATCGACACCCGACGAAACACACATATCTATAACATATCTATAATACATTTCAAAACATTTTACAATGATTCAAAATATACAAAAATGTTCCAAACACATAATTAACTACTCTTAACGGCGTACTCCGAAATATGAACTGAATTTCGGAGTACGCCGTTAAGATGGTACAATATTACAAATTTAATCACAAGGATAGCTTTTTGTTTTTATTTTTTTTTAAATAAGAAAGCTTTCAAAAACGCTCATGTAGTTTAATCTTAAATATCTTTATTAAACCTTATAAAGATATTTAAGATTAAATTACTTGCAGTTACCAATTCCTTGCGTTACCACTACAAGCAGCGTATTTCGGAATAAACCCTGATTAAGCAAATTTTCTTTGGCAAAGCACTAGTATCTGTAGCATAAAAATTGAGTTGACGTTTTAAAACGGAAACACACAGTGAATTCGATTTGTCAAGTCTTTCACTCGAGTGCTTCATGTTCGTTAAGACGTTATAAGGTTAGGAAATTTTAATCCTGTAAAATCATAGTGATCATAAGTCAAATTTAGCAAAATTTATTTTCTCTTTCATTAGTGTCACCAACATGTCATATTTATTAACATTATTTAATTTTTCTTTCTTAACTTTTCTGTTGTGTCGGCATACGTTTCTCAAGTTTATTTACCGAACATTTTAGTAAGAAATAAAACATTGTGTCTAGTGAAATAAAATTGGTTTGGTGTCTTCCACTATTTATTGTCGACCCGACTATCGGAGTCGTCGTAACTTTTCTCCTCTGTAAATACTACCCCTTTCCTTACCACACACACACACAACTTCCACGCTAGTACCAGTGCGAATCATCGATGTGATCAGCAGCAAGTTCGATCGTGGCCCAAAGCGAGGACACCATCCATCAAGACGCACACCATCACAAGGCAAATCGTTGCAATCTCGAGAATCATTAGACACCATTGTGCCATAATTTCGTTTTAAAGAAGGTAATCTTTTTAATTTTTCGAATAATGGTAAAGTTACGTCAACATATATAAAGTCGTAAGTTATAATATAATATATTTTTTACAATTTCCATTAAGAAAA
>JAOPJC010426867.1:0-17933 GCA_025774375.1 Graphium evemon
AAAAAAAAAACAATATATAATTATAAATATAAAGACGAGAATAATTTCAAACTTTCTTATTATTTCAAACTTTCTTTTCAAAACTTTTTCACTTACTTATTATTACTAAATATTCTTCATTGAAAGACAAACAATTTTCTTCTATCATAAAATCTTTTTATATTTTGTAAATAGATGAAGAAATATTATTTTTAAAAAAAAACAAAAAAATATATTTACATATATAATTTAACGGAGTTTTCATTTCTTAAAAATTTTTACTGTGTATTAAGTCATTAATTTCATTTCATTTTGAAAATTCGAAAAACCTTACACAAATCATAAAACTGAATAAAAAAGGATGTTAATAAACTTACATACTAAAGTAGCACAATCTAGATTGAATTTGTTAAATAAACAACTTAGTATGACTGCTACAAAATCCGATTCAACTAAAAATCTTGTCAACCAGCATGTAAATGATGTTAGTTAGCTTTGATTATATATACATTTATTTGTATAATGACAATGAATATAGAAAATTGTCACATTTACTGAAGGCCTTGGATTAAACACTTTCACATTAAACAGACCAAAAGCTTTGAATGCTTTAAACTTGGAAATGATTCAATTGATTAAAAATAAAGTTAAAGTTAGTAGTGTATGTGTTTCTTTATATTGAATTTAATCTAAAAATTTCAAGGAATGGGATGAAAATCCAACCACTAATATTATAGTTTCATCCGGAGTTGGTAAAGCATTCTGTGCAGGTGGTGATGTGAAATGTTAGTTACTATTACATTCTAAAAGTTTTTTTCTAAGTTAAAAGTACAAATCAGCCGTTGCTTTGAATGATGACAAAAATGCTGCTTTAAATGTACTCAAACACGAATTCGAATTAGATCATCAATTATCTGTATTAAGTAAGCCTTACATTGCTTTCATGGATGGATATACAAGTGGGTACAGTTTATTCAAAAATCTATTACATATTTATAATGTAAATTTTTTAGTGGGTGGTGGTGCAGGCATTGCTTTACCTGCTCCGATTAGAATTTCAACTGATAGTACAGTATTCTCATTCCCTGAAACTAGATTAGGTTATGCTCCAGATGTTGGTGCATCATATTATTTATCAAGATTAGACGGACAATTAGGTACATATCTTTCATTAACAGGTCAAACAGTTTCGGGTAGTGATTTGTATCATTTGGGTATTTCAACTCATCATATTTCACCTTCACTTTTCCCTGCTCTAATTGGTAGACTAAATGACTTATCTTCATCAGTTTCAGGAGCTGATTTAAATTCAATAATTGATGAATTTTCAAATCAACCATTACCAAAATTAAGTGATAAATTTAAAGGTGTTCATCGTCAAGCTATTGATGACGCTTTTGGTCAAAATTCAATTGAAGAAATTATTCAAGTTTTAGAGAACTTTTCTAAAAATAATAGCGATGTTAGTGATTGGGCAAAGGAAACCTTAGATATTTTGTATAGTCGTCCACCTACTTCATTGAAAGTTTCGTTGGAAGCAATGAGAAGGGGAATGAAAATGCATAATGTTGTCCAAGCATTACAACAAGAGATAACATTCGCTAATGCATTCATAAATAAAAGTTATGACTTTAGAAAAGGTGTACAAGCTGTATTGGTTGATAAATCATCTAAAAAATTAGATTGGACACCTAATTCATTCAAAGAAGTTAATAAAAATACAGTTATTGGTGATTATTTCACTGTAACTGAAAGAACTTCTTCATTATTGGATATTAAGAATGAAAAGAAACCATTGTACCAATTTCAGCAATTTTCTTTACCAACTGAAAGAGAAATTGAACATTATGTTAGAGGCTCACATCCTGCATCTGGAGCTAACGTAATTAAACGTTCTGAAGTCATAACGTTTTTCAAAAACCGCAATCCTGTTAAATATGCTGTTCATGATAAGGTTAATGAAGTTTTAGATAGATGTACCAAGGAAATGGAAGGTGGTTATTTAGAATGGAAGTAATTATGATAATATATATATATAAATATAAATATATAAATATGCATATTACAAATTAAAACTATATATATAATTATTATTTTAATATTAGTATTATTTACAAATGAATAATAGATTTTATACTGCTTCGACAATGAGTGAACCGAAATTGTCGTCTTGAATGAATTCATAAGCTTCAATACAAACTTCCGATAGCATTCCAACTGATCTAGAACCTACATCTGCTAAAGGTTTTCTAGCGAATGCTGATAAAAGTTTAGTTACATGAGGATAAGAAGTAATTGATTCTTCATTATTATTATTATTGTTATTATTATGACTACTATGACTACTATTATTATTATGATCATCTTCTAAAGACATTGGAATAGGAAGACCAAAATAACCTTTAGATTCAGGCTTATTAGCTTCGTATGATAATTGAACGTTTTTAGAATTTGGATTAGCTTTTTGAGCTAATAATCTTAATAATAAAGCAGCTAAATATGGTATACCCCTTGGAAAACCTTCCTCATCATGAGGAACATGTAAAACACTATAAGTTACACCTGAATCTGCTGGTGCTTTGACTACAGGTCTTAATGTTGGATTTGGTGGGGTTGCAATATAATCATCTTGATTTATTGCTCTATCACTTGAAAACTCTGGATAAGGTATTGTAATTTCAGTTTTAGCATTTGAAGTTTTCCAAGGTTTAGGAATAAATGTTTTTAATTTAGCTTTGAATTGTTCATTAAAAGGTATTGATGATGTTTGATCAGCATAGAAGACATTGTTACCCCATTTCATTTCAATTGGTGATGGATTAACATCAATGTAATTTTCCACAACGTAATTATATAATTGTAAACCATTTTCAAAAACTGATCTATCTGTGTCTCCCCATAAGCACATATATCTATTTTTCTCTGTAAATGTTAAGTTACGTTATTTTTTTTTTTAAAAAAAATATAAATAAGTATTTTAGACTTACCTTGAGGATGCCTACATCTAACGTTTTTAATAACATATTTACCATCAGGTGTAACAACAGTTTGAGCAGAAGGAATGACAGTGTGTACTGCTTTAATAACTTCGGGAGCAGTTAATAAAACTACTTGAGCGCCATAAGGACTAAAAGCTTCATTATATAAATGCCAAAATTCAATCTGAGAAATATGCTCGTTTAAATCTTCAGCAAATAAAGTTCTGATCCACTCAATAACTCTTGCGGGTTCATTCATTTGACCTATCCGTTCATTGTCTTCTAAAGACAATTTACCTAAACTATCAGGATACAGCGGTTGTGTTATAGCTTGATTTATAAATTTATCTGATCTAAATTCTTCAATACATTCGTCAAAAACCATTAAGGACAAATTTTTAATTATAATTGATAAAGAACCATAATTTAAAATCTTATCCATGATTTTTGGATTTTTTGAACCAACTGAATATATAAACTCCAACGCTTGACTTCTTAAATAAGGATCAGGTAAACAAATTAGATCTAAAACATAATAAATTTTATCACTTATAACATTTTCCAACCTATTGTTAAGAGTAACGTTGGAAAATTTCGATAAAACTTTTAGACCTATTAATATGAATGATCTATCATTAGATAATAATAAATTTGATAATGATGTTAATAAAGGATTCTTTGGAATATCAAATAAATTCTCTATTATAGTTTCAAAGACATTTAACAAGTTTAATAAAATTTCATTTAGATTATCAAAACGTTCAATCAACTTTAAATAACGTTGACATAATCCCAACAATAATCTTTGATAATTTGATATAACTCTACAATTATTCTCCTGCAATGAAACATTAAACAAAATTTGCATAGCATCATTAGTTTGATGGATGTAAATGTCATTAACCTGATGATTCTTTATTAATTGATTTGATAACTCTAATGGGAATTCCAACAACGCTTCTACTAATCCGTCAAAAGATTGAATATGAAATTCATTTGGAAAATCTTTTGATATATGTAATAATTTGGATAATGACCAATCAACTTCTTTAAAAATATTTGATTTCAACGATAGTATCATTCGATTTTTATTACCTCGTTCTAAATAATATGGTTCGAATCCGTCAAATGGATCAGTATTGGCTAAAACTCCAGCCTTGTCTGCACCTATCACTTTAGTAATTTCATTCATTGTAATTAAGTATTGATTAAATATAATTTATATTTATTTATATTTTATTTTAATTTTTAGAGTATAATTTTGAATTGAATGAGCGCGCGAGAAATAAGTGAAGTGGTGATGAGTGATATTAAATAAAATTGCTTGGAAAAATTCAGGTGAACTGTATGTCCATCTCCGACATGTAAAAATAGGTTATATAAATATATGGCGTTCTAAGTGAATGTTATCGTGTTTAAGTTAGCTAATATGTAGTTTAATTCCACTTCCATTTATTGCCGATATACACAGCATGCATTAATGTATTTAATTTCACCTAATGTAATTCAAACCATCAAAATGACTGATAAGTAAGTAAATTTCAGAGTTACTTAATACACATCTGAATATCAATTAGTTTCGCATTTTATTGTACTGATACATTCACTGAACAATGTATTGATGAAGTTTTTGAGAAAGCTGAAGAGAAAGAATATAATGGTAATGTTATGATTTTGCAGGAAAGCGAAGACTCTAAAGAAGGTGATGTAAAGTACGTTAAGCATTTTAGTGATTGGAGCATCAAAGATTTAGCCAAATTGCACATGTAAAAGTTTGGTCATAAACATTCAGGTGTATCTGATATATTCGTCGTTTTTTCAAATGAATCGAATTCAAAAATAAGTTAGATATTTGTATCATTGACTACGAAAGCAAATCAAGAACAGATGATGATATTAAAGTTACATCTCATCCTGTTGATATTATATTGGGTTCAAGCTGTCTGATTAATATAGCATCAAGTAATATGGACATTGAAGTAAGTATTTTCAAGACTATTCAAATTAGATTAACTTTGATTAAATTAGGATTTTGTTGAATGGGTCCATTAAGTTACGAAGACTATATATTATCTCTAGCTAACATCTCAATTATTTTGAATAATGGGAAAGATCATAACAAATAATGAAACAAATGGCTGAAGTCGCTTAAAATATAGTAAGGACTAATAAAAGATTGTAGACAAACACACTAATACAAACCAAAATAAGTAGATGAATTGGAAATAGTGATGATCAGATATTATAATGTATTAATTTTGTATGTCAATACCAACATTAAATTCACTTCAGACTTCTATAAAAATTTTGTGCTGATCACACGGATGTCATTTAATATATCGGTATGTTTACGAAAGGCAAAACGATTTTTCGTTAATTACAAATAAGCCAAAGCGTCACTATAAAACTAGCGTTGTACAAAAATTAAAAATGTATTTAAAATAATAGCTGCAAAAAGGTTTTGTGTTATTTAAACAAACAATGTATATCAATTCTATTTTAATTTAAAACTTTAATCGGGTTTTAAACTGAGCGCGGCTTGGTATAAGGCTTGGTATTAGAAAACTTATTACATCAATTCACTGCCAATTAAAAATTCTTGGCTTTCTTTCTCATCCCAAGATTATTATTAAACAATGGCGGTAAATCTTTATATTTTAAAACTTAAATAAGGAATGTTATTAATTAATTCTTTAAAGTTAAATAATAATAATGAGAATGAATTGAAGTGTTTGTGGAAAGATTGTAATCAAGCATTTGATTCAGCTGAAAGTTTATATGATCATTTATCACAGATTCATATTGGTAGAAAATCCCATGGTAATTTATCGTTGACTTGTAGATGGTTAGGTTGTTCTGTGAAAGTTGGTAAAAGAGATCATATGACTTCTCATATTAGAGTCCATGTACCTTTGAAACCCCATAAGTGTACTGAATGTGGTAAAAGTTTTAAAAGACCTCAAGATTTAAAGAAGCACGAAAGAACTCATTCTAGTTAGTTATTAAATTTTTTCGATTAGCGGCTTTATATTGATCATTTATTCTTGTCTGTAGATGACACTACGACTTCAACTAAGAAAAAATCTTTGGATAGCTCTAATAATGATACTAATAATAATAGCAGTTTACAAGTAAAATATGAAAATATTTATCCAAAAATTCCAAGATCATCAGAGTCTCAATATCTATACGATTTCTTTCATAGAGATAGGTCTTCAGATAATGATAAAAGTAACAACGAAACATTACAACCTCCTCAGCCTATTATTCAACAATCACAACTACTACAGCAATCTCATCAGCAACCGTCATCTACATTGCAACCACAAATTCGTCAACCTAAATATGATTATGCAATGTTCAATTATTATAATAATGCATCGTTATATCATCAACAAATAGCAACTCAAGCTCAAGCTCAAGCAGCTCAATGTAAAGTTCAAAATATACAAAAGCAAACATATTCATCACCATCACCAACTTCAGATTCATCTAGTCCACACACACCTCATAATCCTAATCTGAATCCTCAATCAATTTATCCATCAGTTTATCCAACAATTCAACAACAACAAAACTACAATATTAATGATTACTATCATAACAATAAAGTACCAGAGCCTAAAATTGGTCAAAAGAGAGGTATAGATTCAATTAGTATGGAGGAATTAGTTGAAGACTTGATGAGAAAAAAGAAACAAGGAACTATGTTTGATGATAAGTTGTGTGATCGTTTAAATGCAATGTACGAATATACAAATGTACCATATACAGTAACTGCTGCAACAACAAGAACAAATGCAAGTAATGCTCAAAATATTCCACCAAGTATTAATAACCTAAATTATAATATTAATACGACTGAAGAATTAAATGATGTAAATTCATTATTGATGCAATTAGGAAAAGAAGCTGCAAGTACATCATCACCAACATCATCTGAAGATCTATTTGATACTGCTACATTGGTATCATTGGGATTAAGTCCATCTGATTCTCAATCTGATATTTCTTTGAATGTACCGTCACCACCTCCTCCATCAACAACAAATACACTATTTCCAGCTATTGATAGTAATCTGTATCCACAGCTTGAAAAACGTACAAAGGTTGATAATGATTTATATAATCATGATCAGTCGACGCCTTATTTAGATATAGGCAATAGAGATAATCAAACTCTAAACCCACATCAATTGTATCCTGTTAATAATAAGAATAAGAAGATTTCTTTGACGAATGTACCAGCATTAACGAAAGCAAAACCAGTTTCATCAAATATATACGGATTACTGGATGAAAAAATGGAAGTGGATGACACTAAAAATGACAAGAAAGAAAACAAAGAAGAAGAAGAAGAAGAAAGTACAGATAACAAAAATGAAATTAAAATTGAAGTTGAAGAAACTGAAGATGATAATTTAACATTACCACCAATACTGAAAGCACCACCAAGTCCACCAAGTGATAAAAAATCATTATCATTATCACCTTCGCAAATAGCTGGAGCATTATCACCAAAAAATTTCATAAATAAACGTAGAAGTTTAAGTTCATGCTCAAACCATTCGTCTACTTCAAATACATCTGATAATTTCAACGGTTCTTTGACAGGTTTAGATGCTTTAGCTATTGCTGCTACAACTGATAGAAATAACGTTTCTAGTATTGACATAGAAAGGAAAAGGAAATGTATACATGTCATTAAAGCTTTATTATTTACTATTAATAATGACTTTAAACAAAAGCGTTCTTCGTAAAAAATAGTTTTTTTTCTCATTATCATAGATATTACTTCCTTTTATATTGGTTTTTTTTTTCATTTTATTTTCTATTTTTACGAAATTTTATATAACAAGTTGTAGTTTTATTAAATATATATATATATATATTATATTGGATTATATCAGATTAGTAAAAAATGATATAGATGTATTCATTTCATAATAAACAAATATTTTTTTAAAAAATGTATGACATTCTGGTTGGAAATTTGACTGATATTGATAAGAAATGGGTATACGCTAAATAAAAAGATATTTCATATTATCTATATGAAAAATGAGGGGAAACTATGCTGTATAATTGTACGTTATTTTAATTTTTAATGAATGAATTTCCGTGATGTTCGATATATGTAGAAAATACTTTTGCTTGATTATTACGTTTGTCATGATAGTTTGAACAATTGAAAATAATAAAAATAAGAGAAAAAGAAATATGAAAGTTCCTATAAATTAAAGAAGATAATAATTAATCATCATCGTTGTCATTAGTAGTCATAATTTCAGCGACTGAAGGAAGACGTTCCCTGAATTTAATAGGTGATTCATCATCCAGACTATAGAATGAACGATCGTTAACAGGTGTAGGAGCCAAACCTAGCCTCGAAGCCAAGCCCGACTGGTTAGCGGGAGATGACAATGGATGAGGTAGAGTCATCGTCGTTAATGGTGTCGTAAATAAATGATGAGGAGGCTTGAATGGTGTTCTTTTAAATTCAGGTGATGTTAACTTATTTATAGATGGTAAAGATGTTTTATTGTCGTTGTCATTATTGTTGGTATTGGTATTGGTATTACTATTACTATTACTATTACTATTATCAACTGAAGAGGATTTGGGAGAATCGTTGTCATCCACAAAAATAGAAAACTTGGGAACCGACGGCGGCGCATTTAAAGGATATCTTAATGGGGGTAACTTGTTACTATATTCAAAAAAGTTTGTTGTGGACCTTTGGTTGGAGTTCACATCTTTTTTATTGAGTGGTGTCCGAATATTAAAAGGAGTTAAAGATGATCTCGATGCTGAACGTTTAGGTTTATCATCATCATTAATAACAGGCTTGACATCTTCCACATCATCATCATCATCAACAACAACATCATCATCATTGTTGCTTTGATGAACATTACTAAAAACATTGGTACCATTAATACTACTGCTGTTGCTACTACTACTAATTGTGCTTTCAGATTTCTGTAATCTTTTAGATTCCCTTTTCCTAGCTGCCCACCTGCGCTTAGATTGTAACATTCGATTACGGCGTTCATCATCATCCTTAGGTCTATTGCTATCGTTATCCCACCTGGTTTTCCTGGGTTGAGAAGACAAAGGAATATTATGCTTAGACTGCAAATGCCTTCTAAAGATAGATCTGCCATGTTTACCGTTATAGACTTTATCACACAAGTGACAAGGCTTCAAGCATGAAATGAATATAAAATAAAACAAAAAACGAAAGAACAACTAACGTAAGTTAAGTCATTACCGCTATTAAAGATTTCATTTAAATTTGGGTTTAATTCTTCTTTCATTTAATTATTGTACTTGTCTTGTATACGTATTTTCATTTCAATTCTAAACCACGCCTGCTGAGCTTAGAATTTTTTAAACGAATAATTCAAAAATTTTACATGACATTCCAAAAAATAAAAATAAAAATATTTTATGCATTCCTTATGCTACAGTGGATGATATATTTGCATGTATGAAGCACATATAGATCGTTGGCTTATTTTGTATTGTAGTTGTTTTCACATGTAATTTTGTTCAATTCAATTGTTATTCCATTCTATCAGATTTTTATCGTGATTCTTTCTTCAGCTCGTTGTAAAAATAAAAAATGTCGGATATAGTGAATAAAAATAAACGTCATAGAAAAGAGAAGGAATGGGATCATGAGGGTATTGACCATTGGAAAGTCGACGAGTTTAAGCCTGATGATAATGTTGCTGGGTCGTTTGCTGAGGAGTCTTCGTTCGCTACTTTGTTTCCTAAGTATAGAGAGAAGTATCTGCGTGAAGTATGGCCACACGTGACAAGAGCTTTAGAGAAGCATGTGTGTTTTTGTTTTTAGTATTTATATTTGAAAACTTACGGGATGTCTAGGGTGTTGCTTGTGTGTTGGATATGGTTGAAGGTAGTATGATTGTAAAGACTACAAGAAAAACTTATGACCCATATATTATATTAAAAGCAAGAGATTTGATCAAATTATTATCGAGGTCCGTTCCCTTCGCTCAATGTGTGAAGATATTGGAAGATGAGAATGCTTGCGATATTATTAAAATCGGCGGTTTGGTTAGGAATAAAGAGAGATTTGTTAAACGTCGTCAAAGAATTATTGGTCCTAATGGTAATACCTTGAAGGTTGGTATTAGTTGCTTCGTTATATGATCGTCACCATTAATTTATATCGTGTATAGGCCATTGAATTATTGACAAGTTGTTATGTTTTAGTTCAAGGTAATACAGTATCAGTCATGGGTCCTTATAAATCTTTAAAAGTAGTTAGGAGAATTATATTAGATTGTATGAATAACATTCATCCAATTTATCACATTAAAGTGAGTATTATATTTAACAACATGAGAAAGAACGTAATTTAAATTCAACTTCAGGAACTTATGATTAAACGTCAATTAAGTGAAGATCCGAATTTAGCAAACGAAAACTGGTCAAGATTTTTGCCATCATTTAAGAAACGTAATCAAACTACACATGAGAAGACCGAATATAAAAATCGTAAATTGGAACATAGAGCCCAAGCTAGACAAATGGATGTCAATGATCTCAGACATAATGATGAGAATAAAGAAAGACAGAAAGATAAACTTAAGCGTGACAAAACTAAAAACTACACTCCATTCCCACCTCCACAACAACCTAGAAAGGTGAGTATTATTTTAATATCAATCATAACTTTTCTAACAAATATGATAGGTTGATTTACAAATTGAAAGTGGTGAATATTTCATGAAACCATGGCAAAAGGAAAATAAAAAATTGGAAGAACGCAAACAAAGACAAGATGAGGTATCTAAATCTCGCAAAGAAGAAAGACAAAAAGACTTGATTGCACCTGATGAAGATGATCATAAAAAGAAACGTAAACGTGATAAGTAAATGACCATTCATTGAATACTTTTTAAAGCTGAAACTAAATTACGATTTAAATATACTTTATTATTATTACTATTATTATTATTATTATTTAGAGATTGAACTGGAGGGGATGGATAAAAATTTTGTAAATTCTTTAGTTTAATATTATTCATATTTCTAATTGCAAATAATTGCCAAAGGTGCTTTATATCGAAATTTGAATTAGATGTTGGTATCGTATTAGGATATCTATTAAATATAATGAAAGATGGACGACGTTGAATATGAGGAATATGTTGATTATTGTTATATTGGTTATCATTATTATTAATACACTTATAGAAATTACTTAATACTTCTTTTCTAAATTGTTGAATAGTTTGTTTCCGTCTATGCTTACGTTTAACTTTCTTTGTGTTGTTATAATTGTCGTCAACAATCTTACGCTTGTTGTTATTACCATCAACTAAAGTATTATCGACATCGTTATTATCATTATTATCGTTGTTATTTGTAGTAGAAATGGAAGAAGAAGATAAACTAATGATTGAGTTACGTTTACTTATATTATTTAGATCATCACTCTTATAATTAGATTTAGAGTTAGAATTAGAAGAAGATAAACTAATTATTGATTTCTTATCATTATCAACGTCGTCATCAATAACTTCATTGACATCGTCACCAGTATAAACTACATCTTGGTTTATGTTATCATTATTGCAGTTAACGTTATTAGTAACCTTATTAAAACTGACTTTATTATTAATTTAAATATACACTTATATTATAACTACTCTTACAGAGAATCAAACGCGTTATTTAATAATTTAAATGGATTAAACATAAGCAAAAGTAGACCAATAGAAGACGATATGAATATAGATGAACAAACGTAAAAAATTTATTTCAGCTATACTTATGTTTTTACAAAAATAAAAATCTTATTATAGACATATTTTAGATTTGGTTTACATTTTTACATAGAGTACATATTCATTGAAAGCCCAGCTTTCAACTACTATGTAAAAAGTAGAGAAAATAATTTAAATCGTCGCAGTCATTCTCTTCGTAGTCATTGATGGATTTGATAAAGTATGTAATGAAGATAAATTGTTAAATGATGTAGTTGAAGGTAAAGCACTTTGATAGTTAGTGTTTGAAGATCTCGCTTGAACTCTGTTATTCAATTTATGTATCATAACCTGAGCTTCATTGGAACATTTTCGGGAATTAGCATTATGTAAAACAGGATTAGATATACATCTACGGTTGTTATTATCCATTAATCTATTGCGGATCTCATCCAACGAAGGTGTAACCCTCCTTTTTCCACCACTATCACTACTTTTATTGTTATTAGGAACACCAAAGCCTTTAAGATGTGGCTTGTTACGTTTACTAGCATTCTCTAATGTTGAATATATAGAAGGTAATTTATCCATCGCGCTCCTTCTAGCATTCTCTTTATCAACATCAACAATGTTAATTGAAGGTGGTATCATTATTACTGTTAATCGCTAAAAGGTTTAAAAATTATGAAAATGAGTGACTAAGACTACCGATTTCTTGCGTTACGTTTGTTTCAGTTGTAAAATAATCGTATAAAAGTCGTGCCAGCGACCACTACAGAATATCTTATATCAATAGTTCTTTTAATATAAATTTATTTTTTCAAATAAATTTTTTTGTGTAACCAAAATGAGAAATTGAAACTAAAATCAAATTTTACGCGTTTTCTGTTATCATCACCCTTTCTCTCTTGGCTTAAACCTTAAAATTACTATAAAAGGAAAGGACCAAAATATAAAATACAACAAAATAATGAACTCAAGTACGCATTCGTCAACTGATACTTCTTCTTCGGCATCTGTATCGTCTTCTGGTTCCGATATAAGTGATTCTACTAACTTGACATCACCTTTGAGCGAGAATGATGAAAATTTTCAACTTTCTAACAATAGCAACGATCACAATGACGACAATGATGATAGCATTAATAGATTTAATTTAGATCATGAAGGTAGGTAGAGGCATAAAAATTAAAATAGAAAAATAAAATTAAAATAAAATTACAATGATTGACGTAATGTATATACATAGGTGGTTACGGTGGGATGGAAGACCTAGAGGATCGTTATAATACAACCAGGCAAGTAATTATAATAATCCCTAAAAGTAGAAGTTCCTTTTCTTATTTTTCAATTATGAACAGTGGCGATAACTAAAACTTAATGTAGAATTTTGTCATTTTTTACATCCCTAATTTGTAGTTTACCGTCTAAAGTAAAAACTTCCAGTTCCATTCTATCTTTGACATATAAACCATGAATACGTGAAACATTCTTACTTATTAGACCATTCTCATTAAGTATCGAATTTAAAGATTCAGTGTCATCTATTTCACTTTCAGCATCCCCTTTATCTTTATTTTTCTTGTCTTGTTTATACGCCTTCTTTAAATCTTTAAGTGTTTCCATAGCTTTCAATTTAAAATTCTTATCTATTGTTGGTGATTTTATTATACTTATAACTTCACTTTGGATTGCTGACATTCCACCGTATTCATCTGAAACTTTTTGAGCAGATTTACCAATAAGATACGATGACAACTTGGCCAGATTTCCCTTCTGGCTTATAACTAAACTTTTAGTTGTAGTTAAAGCAGAAGTTGATGCAGCTGCCTATAAATGCCAATTATCATTAATTACGTTTAAGTTTATAGAAATGAAATACTTTACACCAGCAGCAGCACCAGCACCGCCTATGGCCGCAGCTTCAGCCGCCAAAGCTATGGGAGCACCATAAGCTGCAACTGTAGCAAGGAAAGCTAACGAAATTATACCAATCGTCATGGCTGATTTAGTTGCAGAATACCTCGATTTTTTACCATCATCCACTTTAACTTCAAAAGTAAAAAAGACCTTACATAAAGTATTAGATTCAAACAACTATATACACAAAAATGCCTATCACTAACTTTACCAGGTTTTAATTTCACAGTTGAACCGGGCTGGATTGAATTCTCGAAATGGAGAGCTGCAACATGCTTTAAGCAGCAGTTCTAATGGAATTGACGCTTATTTAAAACATATAAAACTCGTTTATGAATATACTAACTAAAGGATAATTAGTCAAATTTGTCACTCTAACTGATGGCATTTGCTATGAGTTATTAGAGTAGCCACACCAATTATCTGATTACTCGCTTAAGCGCGATTTATAATAAGGAACATACGTAAAATAACAAAAATAACAAAAATAACTAAAATTAATGTATGCATTATTCATTAAATTAAAAAGGAAATTTAAAGTAAGACTGGTTATTTATTTTATTCATTTATACGGACATAGAAATATAAAGAAATATTAGAAGTTAAAATTTTTAAATTAAAAGGATTTTATATTATTTATATTTTTTTGTAGATTTTGTCAAATTTCTTGTTTTGTTATTCGTTTGTTTTATTGCTGTGTTTAACTAGTTATTAGTAGCTTTTTTGTTCAATAAATTAAGTTATTAATGATGTGTTTGTTGATATAAATACTTATGAACATGTAACATTATTATTGTTTTATTCGTTACTTTCATGTTGAGTTAATAATCTTTCAATTGCAATTACATGTTTAGCAGTCTGTGATGACATATTTTGGAATTGATTAGTTTTACGTATGATATCCAATTCAATTTTGATTGCATTTAAAAGCGTTGAAGATTGAGAATGATCTACTACATTAATAGCTCTTTGAAGTACGTAGTTACCGAACTGATCTTTCATTAAAGACGGTATACCATAGTTTAAGCATCTGTCTTCTTCACCATCACCTAAATTTGGTACATCAATGAGTCTTTTTATCAACATCTCTTTGTCCTCTTCACCAGCTTTCATAAGTGCTTTTTCGCAGACATTTGATGCAAATTTGTGCTTTGAAAGTTCGAAAAAGCGCTGATTAACTTTTATAATAATGTGATGTTTATCATCATTCGTGCCAAATTCAAGTAAGTACTGCACTACGTAATTACCAAACATGTCAACAACGAGATTATCAACGGATTTGTGTAATTCTTCAATAAGATCTCTAGAGTTTTCTTCGCCTATATATTCAAAACAACGTTGGAGAACTCTACATCCATAAGGATGTGTAGCTAATTCTTTAGCATTACGTGAGAATATAATTGGGAAATTTTTTAGATTCCTTTTATCAACTTTCTCTATTATTCTTTGTATAACGTGATTGGCATTTTGATCTTGAACTGCTTTTTCACTTATATTTTCAACTCTTTTCACAATTTCTATCTGTTCTTCTTCTCCCAATGTCTCCAACGCCTTTTGTACAACCCTACATCCATACATTTGGAAAGAAAGTGTTGGAATGCAATCTTTAATTTTGTCAATTAATCTAAGCTTTTGTTCATCATTACCGTGTTCGAAAAGTTTTTGTATAACCTATAAATGTCTATGTAAGCTTTTTTTCTAAAAAAAATTGTTAAACAATAACGTACATAATTACCAAACTAGTTAAAACATTATTCAATATAAATTCTTTCATTTAAAAAAGTAAAACACTCACAACATCTGATGAAAGTTCAACAGTATTTGGAAAAATTTCCTCAAAAACTCTTGAAAATGATTCACTAGAGGCTGTATCTAATTTTTGCTGAATGAATCTACTACCGAGTTGATCAGTGGCGAATTCAGTTATGTAACCAAAAATGTTCTATAAAAAGATTTAAATTTTGTAATTATATAAAATTTATACACGTACATGTAATTCCGGTTTTGTATGTTTACCATTTACTCTAAAATCTTCTAAAACTGCTGATCTATTAGTTGTTCTATTAAAACTAATATTATTACCATTATTACTGTTATTATTATTATAATTAACGTAATTATCATTCAAATATGAGTTTGATTTAATGTTACGTAGAGGCCTCATTTGAGTTGGTGGTGGTGGTGGTAGGGTTTGGTTGTAATGTGGTTGTTGAGGATGATTATGAAAAATGTAATTAGGTGAATCGTATAATTGTGTCAAGGCCGGCATTGAATGCTTGTGAGATAAAGTGTGACGAGTTGGATGTGGCGGTGCATATGAAAATGGATTAGTAGATGTAGTTGGTGCTGCTGTAGATGGTGCAGTGGTTGGTGTTGAAGGGTATGGTGTTGTAGCCAACGTAGTTGGGTATATAGGTGTGGTTAAAGTTGAAGTTGGCGAAGAAGGCATTAAAAAGTGTGCTTGATTATGAGGAGTTGGTTGTAAATGAGGTAAAAATCTAGTTAAGTCGCGTGTGTCAAAGAATGTAGTGGCTGTTGATGGTGAGTGATTTTGATGTGAATGTTGATAATAATCAAAAGTTGGATGATGATGTGCATGAGGATGAGGATGAGGATGAGGTTCAAATGCATAATCAAATGACGTTGTAGTTGCTGTCGTAGGTGTAGGTGTCGTGGTAGCTGTAGCTGCAGTCGTAGGTTGTGGAGGAGGGGCTAAATGATGAATAGGAAAATACGCATAAGTTGGAGAAGTTAACTTATGCTGGCTATCCTTCTGGTTCAAGTAAGAAGTCGATACGTGATGTTTTAAAGACTTCTTTAAGGGTGGATGGTGATGATGATTACTATCCCTTAATGTGTTAGTCGAATCATTTAACGCTAAAGACTTGTTAAACTTCTTTGTCTTTATATTATCATTGAAATAGTTCATTGAAACTATAATAAAATAAAAATTTTTCGTTTTTTATTTTTTTAATTTTTAATTTTTTATTTTGTTAACGTGTTTTAATATTCTCTTCTCAAATGGTGAATAAAATTTACAAGTCTAAAACATTCCTTCCAGTTAATATTCCAAAATTTGAGTGAATATTCATATTAAAACAAGGAATATATTCATTTGGTAAACATTCCAATTAGTTTGGCTTATTATTTAAATACAAGGACAAAACAAATGTTTAAAAATTTTATGATTTATTGTAGATGTGCTTTATTCATTAAGACAAACAAAATTTTCATTTTCATTTATCGTTATTTATCAATGATAACCTTTCGGGATTTACTTTATGCATACCGCTTATTCTTGCTTTTAGCTCTTTCTCTCTTTCATTGTTGTTATTAGCGTTACCGTCGTTATCACTATAGTTATTCTTATCTTCATGCTATTATAAAATTAGTTGCTTTATTGTATTTATATGAACCGTCTCACTTACTTTCTGAAATGACCTGTTATTATTATATTGGTCATTTTGTCTAGATTTATAGTTTGATCTATCATTATAATTCCTATTATCATTGCTAAAATTTCTTCGATTGCCATAATTAATATTCCTGTTGTTAACATTATGATTATTGTTCATACTATTATAGCTACTCCGATTATCATTGAAATTTCTATTATCATTATTTAAATTCTTATTATCATTGTTGTTATTAAACCCATTCACGTACCCATCCCTATTATTATCTTTAAAGCTTTTATTACTGTTATATTTCCTATGAGAATCATTAAAGTTATTATTGTTGGACTTATTATTACCATAATTGCTGTAGTTATTGTAATTGTAACTATTAGTATAGCTTCTATTACTATTGCTATTATCATCATAGCGTTTACCATCATTCAAGTTCCTATACCCATCATTAACTTTATCATTATCAAAAGGTCTTTTATTGGAATTATTTGCATAATTCCTACTATTAGTACTATTACTAGTAGGCATTCTATCAGAATTTTGGCGAACTTTAATACTATCATATGAAGTAGGTTTCTTTATATCGACTGAAGGTGATGACTTTTGGTTATAAGAATAAGATGTAGAAGCAGTAGATTGTTGCTGATAGTTTGATGTTGATGGTGAAGATGATTGTTGTGAAGTATAACCTAATTTACAACCAAAAAATGAAACTAAACAAAATAATTATATATAATGTATAAGTAAAACTAACGTTGGGAGTCGTAATTTATAGTAGATGATAGTGATTGATGGTCATTAACTTTTCTCCTTTTGATATCATTAGGTTCCGTAACAACACTTTGTGATGTCGATGAAACTCTAGTTGGTTGAGGGTAACCAGGACAACGCCAAAGTGATAA
>JAOPJC010426868.1:0-10126 GCA_025774375.1 Graphium evemon
CTTCGAACCATCAACTTAATTCATCAAGTTAATAAAATGGTTAAGGGTATAATAAACATTTAAAAAGAACAATTAATCCATAATAAGGAAACATTTTAATTGTGAAACATCCTCCATTATGACAATCTTACTCTTAAATTCCAGTTGGTTATTGATTGCAACTAAACGGCATGGTGGCAAAAAAAACAAATTTATTTTAATTTTCATGTTATTTTACCAAACTATATTCCATTTTGCTAAATAATAAGGCACAACTCACATTAAGGTCAGCTGATAATTATGTAAATATTTAGGCAACACACCACATAAAAGAGATAATAATGGGTCTTCATTTCGTCAAATTTTCTTACATGTAAATGATTTTTTTTACTGTTTCTAAATTTGAAATAAGTAAAGTAAAATTATATCGATAAATTTTACCAATCTGTATTTTAATCAGCACACTATTACTTTAAGCAAATTAAGAACAATTACGTAGTTTAAAATGCTTGCACTTTTAGAACGCAGCGTTTGAAATAACTTCCAGCACATTTTACATAATTTGAAAGTAAAAAATTCTGCACGAATTAAAATGCACGGTCGACTTAAGTAGTGTTTAATGTAGAAGAGCTTAGTGCCATCTACATCGTTTGCAAAGTGTCAACCGAATCTTGAAATTTCAAATTAGTAACACACCAACATTAAAATAGGGGGATGTGATAAAAGGCTTCACGTGCCACACAAAACATCTAAATCTAGTTTTCCACACGAACGTGAGATGATTTTTAGAACTTAAGATAGGTTCGTTATAAACACATGCATATAAAGTATTAATGGAACCGCCACATGCAGTTGTACATGGCAAATATTACATATTACGGCAATCGTTTATAATGTTGTTTTTTTAAGACATTTGTATAGTTATAGATATATAAGTGTGGACTTTGTGTTTGTGCCACTTGCTAATAAGCTATGTTGCTACATCTTGCAGTGTAGTCGTATCGCGTTTTCATATAAGAATTTAAGATTTGCATACCAATGTGAAAAGTGTTTGTAACATTTTTTCAAATATTGAGATATCTGAGATAGTTTAATAAACTTTCGGAGACTTCAATATATTGAAAAGAAAAAAATAGAAAAAAGTAAACCGTGTTAGTCGGAACATACATAGCTATCTATATCAATCTTATTATTACTATAAATATAAAAGTTCGTTTTTTCCAAAGCTCAATTGAGCAAAAACGGCTGAAAAGGATTGGATCAAAAGTATTGGTCCTTCCAGTCTCCTTCGCCGAATCTGATACCCGGAGAAGATATAGAGAGACAGGACTTTTTCAGTCCAACAAAGCAGCCCTAAAACAGATGAGTCCTGTAAGACAATCACTGCCATCCTTCGTGTTACTACGTTATGTGCCTGATTGCTTTATGACTGACTGGGCTACACAATGATGCATTCTATGCCATTTAGAGGAGGATTTGTCTCGTTTGACCGGGCAATGCACCATCAGCCTAACTTGATTGTTCCACTCATGGACTGTGGATGTGTCTGGTGGTTGATATTAACAGTAAAAATTGTGATATTGTACTTATAAATTGTATGATCCTGCTTGTCTAGTAGAACGCCAAATTAAATACCACCTCTCAAACATAATCTATACTGTTAGGGCTTCTGCAAAGTTAGTCTCGTCATGACTTCTGTGAAGAACGGGAAATACATCATGCAAAGCGAGTTCGAGAAGAGGACGATGAATGCCTTTGCATGGTTTGCCCATTACTCCCAGAAAAAGGTTTTTGGAGACAGACACTGAACATTCACGTACAAAGCTAAACTTCATGGTCATTAAACATAGGTATGGGATCTCAACACCAAATTAAAAAGTCTCCATATCGAATCCATCACCATCGGTCCTCCTCCCGCAGTCTCCTTCCGGCTGACCGTGACCCCTGAGATGTGCAACGACAAAGGCATCTTCCATGCAGGCTGCGCCGCGACGTATATCGGTTCCCTGACATCAATCTTGCTTGTAGGGTTGTCTCGACCGGGCTTCTACTCGCTGTTTGGGGTGGGGGGTCGAAACTTGAGTATTACTCTTTTTTGGTCTATATCGGAAGGAAAAGACGCCCGGATTGTTTGCAGTGTGGTCAATGCGGGAAAGAGAATGGCGGCGTTGAAGGCTGAGATTTTTAGGGTTGACACCGGGGAGTTGTGCATTGTGGGTGTGCATGAGAAGATGAATACAGATCCTTCCTCGTTGCAGAAGATTTGATTGGGTCTGTCTGTTGGTTCTGATGAAAGTGTCAGTTGAGTATTCTCTGGGCTATTCACGAGTTTGTATTCGTATTAAAGACTGGTACTTACCTGTTTGGTATGATCAATACGTACATCAGAACTTGGAATATGCAATTTGCTCTTCAACATCAAAGAATGAGCTTCCCTCATCCAAGACATTGAGCTTTTCGGCCACCCGTAAACCCTTAAGCCGTCTTTCTTCAACCTGCTCGGCTGCAGTCTTTTTCAGAAAACCCTTGTCCTGGGCCTCAGTACAGAATGTTCGAGCATTCTCACTCTCAAAACTAAGATACCCACAATCACGCAGGAAATTCACCGGTGGGATTGTATTCCGCGCCTCCTTGAAGACGATCTTTGTCACTGACATGGCCAAAATAGCAGAATCTGAGTCCCTGCAATTTCCCTTGCGAGGAAGTAGTCCATCATCATGGGTATCAGGTGTGCTATTGGCTTTGTTTCTCGTCGGTTGATCACTAAAGTATCTAGGCTTGAAGGCATCCTTCTTGACGAAGTGGGATATCAAGTACATCCACTTCCCATCCCAGGATAACACGCGGGTCACGATGTCATACTCCTGCATTGGCCAGATTGGCTTTCGGAAGGTACAGGATACTGCACCCACAACGGGATAGAATGGTTTCGCACTGCTTTCCTTTCTCTTCTGGGGATTGATAATGGTTAACCCCGGCTTTGACCCGGCCCGGAAGAGGGAACATAGGTGGTAACTTCGCGCAACGTCAAGATCCGACAAGTAAGTTGAATTAGACTTGTGGCCCATGATGTCCAACTCCCCCAAAGGTGTGCTGGATGTCCATATTGTGGGCTCGAAGAGTGATACATTTCGTGGAATTGGACGCCTGTTAAAGAGGTATCGAAAGAAAAAGGAGTAGAAGTTTCGAATCTTACCATCGGTATCAGTCAATGAATATTGTACACTCATTGGTTCTCAGTGATTGTTCTGGACAACTTACATGCCATACAAAAGGGAAGACCTTGATACTGAGTACGAAGAGAAGCACCTTGAACAGACCACGTGCATTTCGTAGAGGCTTTCGCAAGATCACGTTCCACAAACTGGTCATTGTAAGGGACTGTAGATGTAATGCTGTCAATGGGAATTCAGGCAATTGAATAGTTGGGCATGTGGATGCGATACAAATCCCATGCTTCTTATACCTGTAAGCACATTCTGGTACGGCATCACGATGTTGATTCATGTACCGGGACGATACAGACAGGTACGTTTACTCGCATCTCTGGAGGGTGAAGACAAACTGCAAGGCCCTTTTTCAAGGAGTTTCTTATTTACCCATTGTGGGAAGATGCTGCGTTACAGCCGAAGGCGAATTATTTTGACAAAGCCGTAGAGATAACGAGTTGACCAAAATGTACATTTACATATTGAATCACCTCCTTACAGACGAAAGGTCAGTTTAAGAATTTTCAAGCTACTCTTTTATAGTGGATGCAAAGAAAAAAAAAAAAAAAACCAAGGATTTAAAAGTCCGCCAATTGCCAGAAGTTCTCATCAATAGAGAATCCTCGGAGCACACTCAACATACAGAGTAGATCGTCTATGATTATGCTCCGAGGGATGAAGATGAGTAGCTAGATAAAGTATGTCTTGCAGATTCAATCAAGGAGAAATGCAATTACAACGAATCATCTCTCTTTTCTTCCTAGGAATGTTACATTAAGCAAGTGATCACTTAGGGCCGGCGATGGCCATCTTTCTTGGCATGCACCTCCGACTCCGTACGGCCATCTCTCCACTCCGGCCCCGATTCTAGCTATCACCACGTCACCCAAGGGGGAAAGCACACCAAGTCACGAACAACATATATATACCACCCTTTATCTGCAAGTACACAGCTCCGGTAACTGCGGGGATGGAAGCAGCCATGGATAATTTGCTCGCGCCGGTTCAGGATTTCTTCGAAGGCCAGATTGTAAGCTTTCGCCCTGCGTGAGGAGAACACATGCCGTTGCTAATCTGGTATCTTTCGTGCTAAATAGGATTTCCAAGGTCAACGAATCGCAGAGATACTTTCTACTGTTCTTTTAATTATTTCAGGGGTTGGTGTTGTCCCGTGCCTTTTTTGGTCCTAGCATTGTTTATTGTCTATCTGCATACTAACTCGTCGTTATTTAGGTCTGCGCGTCTGTCGTCGGATACATCCACCAAGACATTTACCTCACTCTTTGGGTTGGATTGGCTGGAACTCTCGTGACCGCTCTTGCTGTCGTCCCCCCTTGGCCTATTTACAATAAGAACCCCGAGAAATGGCTCGCCCCCGCAACTGGGAGGACAACCGGCGCAGGAATCGTGGTAGATGGTGTGAAAGTATCATAGAACAATAGGGTCATAATAGGTTTATTTTTCGCAAGTGGGGATATCAAATTTCTATTGGATCACAGCCAGCCATGAATCCAATTGTGCGTTTACGGTATTTTGTTTTTATCCACCTACTGCTGCAACCTTTGGAGAAGCAAGTCACCGTGAACGCCATCCTGGTCATTTCCTGCCCGCTTTTGAGGCCATAATTCCGGAGACACAGATCCATACCGTATCGAAGGGTCGAGTTCGTAAATGATGATGGAGGACGTCTGCACTGTACCCGCAGACAGCCAGCGTAGTCGTCGTTTACCGTCCATACTTCTGGAATTCCCAATTTCTGTTATCCAAGGGGCAGACTTGACGAGTCTTCAGCCAACGAGATATGCAATGGAAATGGAACGCGTGCTAAGGTAAGAAGTTTTGGGTTAGTTGGCTGATGGCAAATAAAAACGGCCACTCGACTCACATTGCAGATTCCCCATGCAACTGTACACTCCTCGGTAGTGGATGAGCCCTGGTTTGCTTGACATTCGATGCCTGTGTTCGAATGATCAGTCGCTGCACCCAAATAACCAACAGGCTGGGCACACATACATAGATCCATAATGTGGTTACGGCAAATGGCACAGTTGTCAACAACGATATCCCAAGCCCACAAAGCAACAGCGTTCCACTAAACATACAAGTCAGTTTGTCTCCCAAGGGAACGATAGAAGAGACCGATGGATACTGAAACCGTACCTTTTTGACCTCAAACTTCTTCTTCCCTTCGCCGGCACCTTCAGACTTGGAGGTTCCCTTGCCCTTGGCCGTGGGCTCGACAGCCGCTTCCTTCATCTCCACATCGGCCATATTGGATATTTGTGTTTGGAGATCGTAAGATGAGGATTTGAAGAGTGTGAGTATGAATAGGCGCCGATTACGTAGCTAAGCCTATGGGGTGATATTTGCTACTGGCGTAGGTTAGTGTGGGTGGACAGAGGGGCAACAGCAGGAGAGAGAAAACAGACATACCTTTGGAACACGGGCGACAGCCTGCTCTATTTAACCAGAGGCCAGAAAGCAGAGTAGATGAAGATAAGAAACACCCGATCCGTGGTCAAACAGCAGCTGAGTGGCGTCCGCCCAGGCGGTACTCCAACAAAAGAAGGCAGAATAGGCGCCTTAGTCATCGTCGATCCCCGCTGCCCAACTTCATCCTTTCAACCTTCCCTTCTCTCCCTCTCTCTCCTTCATCGATTCCTTTCGACAATGCTCTGATTATTCTTCCTTAAGCAATTCCTTTCTTTCCTGCTCGTTTAAGCTAGTTAGTTATGGGCATGCTTTGGAGTTTTGATTTGATTCTCTTCTTGCCTTCGATCCTATTACCAGTACTTCCAGAACGTCCGCGACCGACTTGCCATCACCACTCACTACCGAATCGTTCCTTTTAGCCAGCGTGCTTCTTTGACGTTTCGATAACCCTATCCTGGCATATACAACTTTTCAAATTACTGCCTTATTCACTTGCTATCGACTGCTGGACAGTAATCGATTGATTCGACACTGTCATTTGACGCTTTTCTATTTCTATTCTTATCGGTTTCTATATCGCTTCTGCTGCCTATTATTACCGCCATCATGTCGACTCAATCACCTACACCTCCAACACCAAAGGGGCCTCGCAACAACCGACGCCATCCGAAGAAAACTACTACGCCTTGCTCACAGAAAACCGCTTTCCTGACTACTCCTCCATCATCCCCACCGCGGAATCTGAGCCCTGGAGGAACGACAACCGACTCCTCAAACAACGCAAATATGCCCAAGAAGAAGAACCCTCGATCTGCAAAGAAACCCCCGCATAACGGACCCAAGGCCTCTCCAGCGTACAATAATGGACATCGTCACACATCGTCTTCACATGGATCTGCAACTACTCCACAGTTCAAAGACAGTCCTCACTATGCCGGCCCAACTTTCCATGCGTCTCCGGCACCCTCAGCTCTCCCAATGCCGAGCTTCTTTTCCAAATCCCTACCTGAATCAGATCTTGCACCCGCATTAGAATCGGAAAACGAGGGTGAGCCGGACATAGAAACTACTCCCTCAAAACCCAAATCTCGTCCTCAATACACTACTAGTGAGGAAAAGTCGACACCGTTGGATTTTCTTTTCAAAGCTGCAGTGGAGGCCCGAAATGCGCAGGCACAGCGTAGCCTTGAAGCAAATACTCGAACTCGATCTCCCCAAACCGATTCAAAAGCTATCCCGCGCAATCCAAACGGCGTTGCTGGCGGGATGTTCCCGCTAGAGATGGAAAGCGTCCATTCACCAAACTTCCAGATCGGTCCCTCCTTTGCTACTTCTTACAAAGACCGCATGAATGCATTGCGGTCTACTAATTCATCCTCCCAATCCCCGATGGGGCTGGATGAGAGCGAACGGAAAGCTAAGACCGAAGAACTCAAGGCCTTGTTGCTGAATCCCCGTCCCCAACGCCCATCTTCCGCGTCGCCTCTTGTACATAACCAAGCGAACGGCAGTGTCAATGCACGACCGAATACCGGTCCAAACGTGCCCCATTTTGCGACCCCGTTACGAACTACATCAGGTCCGCCAGCCACTGCACATAGCTTGCCAAACGGACAAAAACAGCCGGCATTCGGGAATGGTTCTCACTCATATACACCAAATGGTGGCCCGCAACCTGTGCGAGGCCAGCACTCCGCTTTGAGGAAGGAAGTTCCGACATCTAGTCCTGGAACTACGGGGGGCATCTCTAACGAGCCATTCGCTTCGCCTTACATGACTTATAACCAGCCTTATTTCTCCGGACGCTGTGCACCACCGCCACAATATGGTTTCCCGACACCTTACTCAACAGCGCCATCAGCTATGCCAGTGCACTCGTCTCCTCAAAATCATGATACCAAGAAAATGGAAGACGACCTGCGAAGGATCTTGAAGCTCGATGCAAATCCAAGTATCAAGTCGAATGGCGTCCAGAGTTCGTTTGCATAATAAAGCGGGCATTTGTTGTGCCAACAGTCTCCTGGGGTTAATACACCCTTGTCTCAATATCTTCCGATTTTTCGAGCCAAACCGAATTCATTTTGCAAGTCGATTTTTGAAATTTAATCTACCTTTCTTATGCAGGGAATATGTTGCGATATTACGCAACGGTTCAATCTCCTAGAGTGTTTTTACTTTTGCGTCTCTTTTGGTTGTGTTTGCTTGAAGTGCTTAATATTCTTTTTCTGCTGTATTGTTGTTCTTGTTCCTCTTTTCCATGGCCTCCGTGGTCAATATCTCTCGTCTCGTTTATTCTTTTCTTGGTGACATGATTTTTGATGTTCTTCTCTCCCGTAATTTGTGCCGGGAACAGCTATCCTTGTGCCCCGGGGTTTCTCGGTTCTTTCGTGGGGTTGTCTTTTATACCCTTTGTTTGCATCGAACCCGGAGTCTGGTTGTCTTTTCTTTCTTGGGCGCGATTTCCGGAGTCTTGTGATGACAGCGACTGCGAGCCGCTGGTGGCACTCGCCTGTTTTATTCTTGATATCATCTGGTATTCGTTTCTTTCTCTTATTTGTTGTTGGGTTTTCGACAGGAGGACATATCTCTCTTTTGCTTTCAGCTCTTTCTGTCTTGGACAGCTTTCTTTCTCTTTTACCGTCTATTGTTTCTCTGCTGTATATGCTTTGAGGCGGCAACGTCTACATGCAGTTCCCAATTCTGGGACTCATACTCTGGTGGACATATAATGTGCCATGCATCTATGCGACGGAGTCATTGTTGGCTTCGCTTCTGGGTAGTCGTGGTGATGATATCGGACTGATACTTCAACATGCTTCCCTTCCAACATCTCTGTGATGTAATTTACATTCGTTTGATACAAACAAATAAACCAGTCACTCGTTTACTTAGAATTCTTCCTCGGTAACTATCTACAGCAAATTTGCCCATTTTTATCAAATCCAACATAATGGCCGCCGTGGTAAGCCTGTCGTTGTCAAGATTCTGTACTAAACGCCAATGCAGATCTTAGACCGACCCATATACTAGTATGCTCCCGGCCGGGTGGGGCGCAAAACCCGAGAACATTCAACTACGACGACTGGGAGGCAGATGACAGTGAAGGCCAATGGATATGCGCAGAGTTGGGTCTTGGAAGAGGCCGTCCGATCATGTACAATTCCACAGGCCTTACCTACATGTTGAAGCCGGGGGGAAGTTCTACTTCTGGTATTGCCTTGATCTTGCTGTCTCTGAAATCATTTCTCCGACGAACCTGGATGAAATAATCGAGCTTATGAGGGATAAAGGAGAGAAGGCTTTGAAGACTAAAAAGATTGTTAGTTAAACAGATTGCGGAAGGATTCTTGTCCTTGTTCATTGCTGTGTGTTCCTTCCATAATCATCTAGGTACACTTAATGTCAACAGTGAATACAGTTCACACCAGTTCTGTACCAAAGTATGAAGACTATACTTCACTGGTTACCCTTTCAGCCTAGTACATGTGGCTTTGTGTTCCTCATCTCCTTCTTTCTTTCATCTTAGATAGCTTCAATCAACGGTCATTATCTTCTTGTCTTCCTTCATACCAAAAACATCCAATTGGATTCTCTGCTTCTCCGTAGTCATCTCTGATTAGGGTGAACAAGCTATCAAGTGCATCTGCTGGGACAAATTCTAAGTCCCCAAGATTGAGCCTGCCTCATCATATTCTGCGGAAGTTCAACCCTAGAAAGCACAAGCACGATCGTATCCCTTATTGGTGCGCGACTGATTTGCTCGGCTTATTGGTACTTTGCCAGAAGAGGCTACCAAGCGTAACTTCTTCCTGCCATTGACAGCAATAAACGGCAAATGGTGTTGTCAGCTGATAGACACCGCGCATAAGCCATCCATGTATAGCTGCCTCGGGGTGCAGAGCGCCGACAAGTTCTTTCTCGGTGCTTCCCTCGGCGGGTGCATCTTCAAGAATGACCTTGTTGGGTCTTGGGCCTTGCCGGTGAAGAGAGCAAGATACCAGCTTGTGGGGGTGAACCTGTCACACTGTCTGGATGGTCATTCAGTAGAAGGCCTGCAGAGCACCAAGTTATTGGTAATTGCGCAGAGACATTTGTTGGGGAGATCACTGGCCAGCCCAGGTCGCTCAGGGGCGTGTTCAATTGATTCTACGGAGACGGAGTACTCAGTGAGCAAAAGCAGTGAGAGGGTGAGCATTAGAATGGAAGAGGACCAAGAGTCGCCAGGCATTATCCATCCGGTATAATTGCATGTATATTATCACAAATCTTAGTGGCGTAGTTAGACCCTTCATTTCTAAAAAAGATGAAGCATATTATTGACCGGACATACCTTGTAGCACTGACCAACCAGAAGCGGGACTAGCAGGGTCCAGAGCAGTTAAGCGAGTATCAGAGGAAATGACATTAATATATCCCCAATAATACTCCGATATATTCCCCCTACAGACAGGGGTAGGGCCGAGTCTTTCTATTCCTGATAATATCAGGGTCTACGATTGCTTAAA
>JAOPJC010427963.1:0-10115 GCA_025774375.1 Graphium evemon
TTGCGTTCAGACAGTTGCGTTCTTTTTAATATAAAGAAACGACATCGGAAATTGAACAATAACAAAATTTGTTCCGAAGAACAAACGCCGTATGCAAAATTGCAGAGGGCGGTGCGTCGGGATGCAAGTGTCGCATCTGGGTTTCGTCGTCACGTGGCCTTGTTTGTGAGGGACCGACGAGCGTTTCGAAAGCGGCGACCAAAAAAACGCCAACTCCAAAAAGATACAAATAAACTCTTCTTACTCTAATTGTAAACGGGTAATAATAATCATATTCCCAGTTATTTGATTGTTAAATATTAGGTGTATAAAAATATGTTAAAATTATTTTTATCCGAAACAACTATGAATGCGCATTGTAGTTAAACCAACATTACGCGAAAATATTGTTACCAAGATGTCGATAATTGACGTCAAACCTAATTTATAACCAGTGACGTCTGATTCCACAGATGACATCCGAGCATGGAAGTGTACAATATCTGATGCAATTATGTACATGTTATAGGTCGTTGTTTATATGTTAAATATATAATTAATGTAATGGCATAAAGCCAAATTGGCCTGAGTTCATATTTAAGAGAAGCGAGTTTTTATATTTCTGTAACGTTATTTGCGTCTTATAAAATTGATAATAATAAATATTTTTATATTATATACACCAAAAAATGTACTTAAAAAACCTAATAATTTAAGCATAAATTTACCAATAAGAAGCTACCTGCCTCGTGTGCCTAATCTAGACTCAGTGCTGGTCTAGGCGTATAATATAGCGAGTTTCTCTTTAGGCGCCATGAATTTAAAAAATCAAATGCAAAAGACAATATTCAGGAAAAAAATTATTCGTTTTCAGAATGTATTTGAACTTTGTTACTAAAATATGAATCGGTGGAACAATCAACGGTGATAAAGCAATTTTTCTCAAAGGTTTTACATGGGTGTAATATGATTAAAATTGGAAATTAAAGGACTGACTTGAGAGCGCTGAAAACAATCTAACTCCGCCCTAATAAATGCTAGGACCGGCACTGCCTAAGCTACATTAGGTTAGAAAATATTAGTAACAAAATGTCGTCCATTTTACTTGCGCATGTAACACAATGCTGTCTTCAACGCCACGACGTGTTAATTTAGTTTAATACTAAGTCAAATTGGTTATTTATATCGTTTGAAAGCAATAATAAATGTTAAATATCAATAGATTTTGTAACTTAGGTAGGAAATATGAACGCTTGGTTGGACGAAACACCTAAAACTAAATCTGTTAATCAATATCAGGGTAACATATATAAAAAATATTTACACAGTTTATAGGTTCTTCGTTATTTCTCTTGGTAAAAAAGCCTCGGTGGCCTTGTGGTATAGGGCCTTGCTTTTCAAACCGGAGGTTCGAATCCCGTGGGGAGACGATGAGTTTGTGTTGTTTTTTCTCGTTAGGTTAGGGCAATGCGGGCCGATCACCCGATTGTCTAATAATAAAGATGATCCATGCGTCGGATGGGCATGTAAAAAGTCGGTCCTGCGCCTCATCTCCCTGTTTATTGGCTCTGTGTTTACACCGACTGAAGTCTCGCATTTGTTAATTTTTTTAATTTCGTTTCGTCTTACGTAGCTCAAGTTATAAAAACTATTATCAGATGATTTTAGCCGTCTTCCAAAAGATACATCTTTGTCAACCATATCCTCTAAATCTATATCATAAGGATCGTATAGTAACGTACTAGATTTCACACCTACGGATTTGGATCGTGTTCGTCGAACAGCCACATGATTATAACATGTTTTATTTTTCGTTTCTGTGTGGTTATTTCGAGCTCGACTTCTTCTACTTTCATTGTCATCATTATTGTTTACTTGATTGGCGTTTTCAAATTCTATAGTATCGTCAAGTTTTGATTTTTTTGACTTTGAACTGTAGGTATCTTCCGCATTTGCCAATGAAGATGGAATTTTCCGTTTTTCAATAGTAATTGATGTCGTTGTTGTATCACACACTGCGCTTTGCTCAACCAACCTTTGAACATCAGGTGATTTTTTGTTTTCTATGTCAGTACTACTGGAGTTCACTTTTTCTTCTGTTATAGGCAGCGCCCCGTTGTCTTTGAAAAACAAGACATTACTAGATGTTTGGACTATGGTATCATAAGATTCTTCTTGACAGTATACTTCAGAATTCTCGTCATTATTATTTAAAACAGCCGATTTATATATAGTTTCTTCTCTTATATTATTTGAAGACTTAATTTTTTTTCCTTTTCTTTTAGTTTGAGGGGATTTTTTTCTCTTAACACTTTTTATAGGCTTCGAATAACTAATCGGAGGAATTTCAAGCTCTTCGACATTTTTTACTTTCAACTGCGTTGAGGCTATATGGGAGCTTAAGTCTACATTATTTATCACAACAACAGGGTTTTTAGCTATTACATCACTTATATTCGGTTTGGATACCTTTTCCTCGTCTAACAATAATTTAGAAAATATGAGTTGCTTTTTCGTAAGCGGAGCTTTTCTATCTATTGTTACATCAATTTTATTTGTAGCGCCCGAATGTACCACAGCGTTATCGACAAACATAGATTTGCCACGTCGACTACGTCGTAATAGTGTTACAGGAGCTTCCTCCGTTTCAAATGTAACTGTTGATTGCTTAGGAGAATCAGGAGAATCTTTAATTTTATTTTTTCTACCCCTACCTTTTTTAATTTTTATATCAGTACCGAATATATTAACGGAGCTTGTGTCACCTTGTTGTTCAATTTTGTGTATGTCTTGTGATTTTTGCTGATTAGAATGCCCTTCGATTGTAGAACCAGAATTATTTAGTGGTAATATATCCAATTGGCAACTATCACGAATGGTATCCGTATTTATATAATAGTCTTTCGTTTGATGCTTTTCTGAACTCTTATCATTTCGTAAGTCAATATTACTGTCAGACACGTAACACATTTCTTCAGAAATTTCTTTCGATTTCTCTGAACTGCCTTGAATAGATTTCCTCTCTTTATTTATTTTACTTTCTATCACATTTTCTCTAACCTCAACTGAAGAAGAACAATGATAAACAACATCGTTGTTGTCGGTTTTCGCTTTCGACACTTGGTCTTGCTTGTGTGAATGAATTATATTATCTTTTGATTTTTTTTTACATTTAACATCATCTTCAATTTTTTTATCTAGCATATCACCTTTTGCGACGGGATTCACATTTACGTTCAAGGCTAAAACATGATCATCTATTTTATAAGTTCGATGTAATACTTCAGTTGATGCAACTCCCTAGCAGCGATTTCTTATCTTTCTCTTACGTTTCTCAGCAAAAGTATTATCTTCAGTGATCAATTGGTTTTTGGCGGTGTTAAGGACTGGAGATACAATGTCGATGCTCTCAGCACTTAATCTCTTATAAACATTGGTTTTGATATTTACCGTATTATGGTCATAATTTTTTAAAGATTTCAGTAAAACCTTTTTGGACCTTTTACCTTTACTCCTTTTCTTACTCTTGGCTGTCACGTCATCTCTTGTATTCAAGATTCTATTATCACTAGATAATTCAGCCTGTTTTTTCTGTTTTTGTTGTACTATTACGGCGAGAGAAACATCATCTTCAGAATCTTCATCGTTCGTAACACCCTCATTAAACTTATTTGGTGGGGTTGAAGTTTCAATAAAATTATCGTTATCTATTTCTGTTGCCAAAGACGAAGCATTATTTAATTCATTAACGTCATCTTTGCTATTTACAGCCCTCAGTGATAATTTGGTGGAGAAAGTTTTTATGTCTTGGTTTATATGATTCCCATATCTTTCGTCTACTGAGGCTTTAACATTCTTTTCAAGAGAAGTAGGTGTAAGTATAACTGAAGATTTTGGTAAAATAATTCCACTAATATTAGTTTCTTCGTCAAAAGATTTAGAAATATTTGATTCTTTTCCTGGAGACACATAAAACTCATTATTTGAAATGTTTTTATCACCTGCTAAAGTATAACTCTGTCTTTCTTGGTCAACTTTTGGTATATCCATAATTAAAGTCTGCCTATCTGTATAGTCACGTCCCTCCGGTATATGGTTCACACATAAAGATTCTTTGCGACAATCAGATACAGCTTGTTTAATTCTTTCAGAAGGGGCTTTAATACGCACGGCTCTCAAACTTGCTGTTTGATCACTGATACATTTTTGCAACGGTGACTCAGATAAGCATTGCATAGTTTGATTACATGGTGATACTGCTTTAAGGGTTGGTAAACTATTTTCAATGAATTGCTTATCGTTATTTAAGTCTTTAATATTTTCGTCTTCGGTTAAGTCTATTATAGTACTCTGTACTTTTTCCTTGGTAATTAAATTAGACTGGCGATTTAAAACAGATACCGTACGGTTAACATCTGGTGTAATTATTGATGTATATTCGTTAGAAGATTTTGATATCGATTGTTGAATGTCACTAGAAGCCAGAGGTGCTTTAAGAATAACTGATTGAGGTATTGAATCTTTTGACTTCATAAGACTTGAAGATGATGAGGCTGAACACATGTTTAATCTCGCATGACTCCTAGTTTCGTTTTTATTAATATGAGTAAGGTCTTTACTCGAATCTTCTGCATAGTCGTGTCCAGGCGGTACCATGTGTTGCAGAACTGGTGACGGAGATGTTATATAAGACATATTTTTCTGGTTATCGATTAGCTCTTCTGATTCAATAGAGGCAGAGGTTGAGACATATTGAGGTAAAACATCTAAAAGTTGCTTTCGGTGATCTATTGGCATCGTTCCTAAAATTTTTACTAATTCCTTAGGTAACATTGCAATTTTTCTTGCTGTTTCATTGTCTTGTTCTGCATCACAGTCGATGATTTCTTCCTTTGTCAAATCGTAGTGGTCATCACTTACATCGCCTTGGTGTTTAGAACTATCTGTTTCTGATGATAAATCAATAAAGTTGTTATTTGAATTTACTGAAGTTTCTACCGTAGTATAATCAGTCCCCGTGTTGGGCATTGGTGCTGTATGAATACTCGGCATAGTGTTCACTAAATGTGGCAAACTTGACGTATCTGCTTTTGCAACAGATATACAAACATTGGCTGACGTGCGTACTAAAGTCATGCTTTCAAATGTGCAAACTGGTACTTGCTTAGCTACGTTCCGATTATTTGAGTAATGATCTAAAGAGGAATTACTAGACTCTCTTCTAAACCTAGTACAAAATCTTGGCGAGGCTATACATGTCAATATTGAAAAAAGTCAAATACGTGATGCTTTTAGAATGAGTTCAAATAAAATCCAAAATCGCTCGGTGATTATTGACCTTAATACTGTTGTTTTAAGGGAAATAATGTATTGTCTGTCAAAATAATGAACAATAAAAACAATAAACTAAATACTGGACATATAAAGATCGAAGGACCACCCAAATTGGTCTATGTTGTTGTTGAATCTCTAACGCAAATGGCTAGAAAATTATATTTCCTTACTAATATACTATTTTTGTTTATGCTGATTTCGACATTTTAATTTTCATTTCACAAAATTTATATCCTACTTAACAAGATAGCTTGCAGTTTAATTTTCGTGTTAATTCATATAATTTCTTGATGAAATGACATTAAAATGTATTGATAAGCACGATCTGCAATTATAGATCGATAATTTATTATACGCTATTTAATTTCAAAAACTATTGTATATAGTAATGAAAATGATATTTATTTTAGCTCGTATAACTTAAATTATTTGCTGTTGATCCCCAAACTAGGTCAGCCTGTATCTTGCGGATCACTCTACAAATGTACAGTTCTTAAATGAAATTCTGTTACGTTATTTTTAATGTTGAAATACCACAACCACACCCCCTGAGGCCACACGATTGTGATTTTCGTAATGACGTCACGCGCGCCGACCAATCAGAGCGCAGATCCATTCAAGCCTAACTCCTGAAGGAAAATTCGTCGGATGTAGCCAGCAGTCGTCTGACGAGCGCCGTGAAAGCGGCAGCTGTAGCACTCCGCTGTAGAAAAGCTACGAGAAGTTCGCGTGTATAACTTTGATTCAACTTGCGAAGAGCGCTTTTGATACGAACTTTTTGCGTGATTTTGTTATTCTTTCCGCTGAGCAACACATTGTGCAGGTAAGATAACAACCAAATAGTAAACTTATTAATTTATTAGTCACAAAAGTTCAAACGGAGCTTTTATTCGCTTAAACTTAATATTTGAGATACGTAGCGTTTACAATCCATTTCTTACGCTACGCGACTACGATCCCGCCTACGCCCCGTCTGGCTCGTAGCTTCGTAGACTCGCCCACGCTCGTCCTGCCTACGTAGCTCGATTGCGTGATCAAGGAACTAAGTTACATCCATCTGTTCATACCGGAATTCCGCTTAAGGCTCACTGAATAAATTTGAATATTTTTCAAATTTATTCAGTGAGCCTAATCAAACACGAATATCGTGCTAGTACACCACAAACACGATATTATTGGATAAGCACATACTGTGCAATTAAACTTACTTAACTCGATGCTATTTACCAATAAAATTTTGAAATTTAATTAAACTTATACGTAATTTATGAATAACATTGAATAAAATCAATACCCAGAGGTTGTGGCTGAAACAAAAATTTGCTTTTAAAAAATAGCTTTTAGTTAGTTTATCTAACTTTTTAAGCTAAATCTCACATAATAAGTTAGATAAACTAACTAAAAGCTATTTTTTTCCTTTTGGAGTACAATGCGCCAAACAAAGATCGGTTGTTCTTATAGTGTTTATTATTTTGGAAATATTTAAATTTGTTGGTTTTACCTTTGTTAAGAATCATGTACGTTTATGTACTACATTACCCTTATTTTAGGTGTTGAATCTGCGACCTTGAATATCAGGTTCGAATCGCAGGGACCTATACACGATTTAAATACATTTCTTTGTCAATTTGGTTTTTATTTTAATTTTATGTATGTATTTACTTTACAATATCAAAAAAGGAATTAATCTTTCAAAACCAGCTTTTCTTTTAGGTTTAGTAATAACGGGGATTTAAATTGTCTTTTTTTTATATACACGTTGGATTACATACAACTTAAATAAGTGACAGTCGAATGGTTCGTTTTTATTAAAATAGAAAAATAATAAAAAAAAACAGTTCTTGGGCTTTGAATGGAGCTGTTTTTACAACTTTTGAATATACTAATTTTTGTATGAAAAAACAATAAATATGAGATAGATCGGAATTTAGTAATATAAATATGAAGACATGAACCATGCCTAAAATTCCATTTTTTTTTATTTTTAACTCAAATTTTTGCTTTTCAATTTCAATCGTAAGAAAATTAGTAACTCCAGCTGTAATGGTTTGTCTGAAAACCATCCCACCAAGTACTTAATATGAATAATATATAAAATATAAAAAGTACCTATAAATTTAAAAAAAAACTGACCATGGGAACCGAACCTGGTATTGCAAGATCTTTCCAATCAAAGTATGCTATCCCAACCACATGACCGTTACTCTGTGGACGTTAGATAGACTAATACTTCATTTGCTGTAAATCGATTTTTTTATTACTTTTGTTCGGTCACTACCTTTGTCTTCTTTGAGAGAAAACTTTATCATACAATTTAATATCGGTTCATTTAAAGAAACAATTTCATAAATTACCATTTTCAATGGCTAGTATACACTACGTTTAAATTCATATTTCTTACCTCTTTTTCAACACTTCATACAAAACTAATAAAAGTAATGTTTGTGCAATGCAGAATGTCATACATACAGTAATAGTATAAATAATACAGTTATATATACATTATCAGAAAATCAGGCTTGGAACATCGTATGGCTAATTCCAATCAAAGCTATGATAAAAGGTATACAAAAGATTTACTGATTATGCTAAAATGCTCAGACAAATCAGTTGAAACTGTTTCATTCTCGCAGTATTTTGTTGCATTCTCTATACAGTTTTTTTAAAGTGACATACGTTTTATTGTGCCTTCCCAATATTGAATTACATCAAATGTATATTAGCCAAATGTATATTAGCTCTTAGAGAAATATTAATATGACATATTACTCGTAAGGTATCTGTATAATATATTTTACTCGAATCAAAATTCATCGTCAAATTTTATTCTTCATTTTACATAATAAAATAAACTTTATATCTATAGTTGTTATATCAGCCGTAATGCATTGTCCTTCTGTTTAACTAGTTAGAAGAAAAGTGTATCTTCATATTACTGCAATATATTACATTAAAATATAAGCTCTACAATTATATATCAATGACTTCGATATTTTAAAATAATAAAAAAATTACCACAAAGGAACATTAACCATAAAGCTGTTGGAGATACATTCGCAAAGGGGTGGTGCGAGGTGTGGCAGGGACGGGCCCCCATTGACGTCAGAGCTCTCCCGTGACGTCATAGGTCCAGCCACACCCGCTTTTGACGTCATAGCAGGCTTTAACCTAGGCTTAGGGCGAGTCATCTCGTTCCAACATTTATAAATATCTTAAATGAATACAGTTATAAATAAAAAAATCACTACAGAAAAATTAAAACAAAATTTATTTAAATTAAATAAATAAAAGAAAAAAAATACTTTAATTTATAACATAACATTCGGATACATTCAGCGTATTTTCTTTTAATAGATATTTATTACTTTTGAAAAATATGTAAGTACCTGGCCATAAATAATAATGAGCATAGATAAAAAATAAAATAAGTCCTGTCAAAAAATGGCATAGACGAATGCAGCGCTGAGCGTTTCGCTTGTACAGCTATAAAATTCAATGAACGGAGCTACGTCACGGGGTCCGCAGGGTCGATGTGCGTCCTCTTCCCGCACGTACCGAGAGAGCGGGACGCAGGCCCAGTGACCCAGTTTGGCGACCTCGCGGGAGGGATCGCCGTCTATTTTTAATCTGAAGGTCGATTTATTTATAGAGTAGGGAGTGCGGCCTCTGTCGCTACACAGTCGTAATTAATAATGGTGTGTACGTATGTATGTATTAATGTAATCCCATTTGTTCTCTTCTCGATATCGATTGAAGAGATCATTTGAAAATGGAATTAGATTTTTTTAATTATTCAAAGCTGCCTGTTTCGGCTTTTAGTTTTGCTCTATATACTCTATTGCGTGATGTTAATATTTGTTTGTTTTTATAAATATTTTTAGACAAAAGTATTGTTTGCCAGTTCACTTTAAGTTAACGGATATCGTAGGTCATAGGGGGCCGCAACATCCGGTTTACAGGTGCGTTACCAGCTTTAAAGTAAACAAGATAGAGAGAGATAGAGACATATTTAAGAAATGAAAGAGAAGGAAGAAAGCTAAGAAGACGGTACAGGTATCGGGTAACATCAGAAACCAAGTGGATATTGCTTAAGCTAGCTTTGAAAGAACAGTACCTCTAGTAAGAAAGAAAGAAACTATATAGTTAGTATTCATTAAAAAAAACTACTTAATATAACATATTTATAAAATTATTATTTTGTTAAAATAATAATTTTATAAATATTTTATAAAATATTCTTATTTTTTTATTTATGTCCGTAAACAATAACTTAATGATCGTATAAAATATGTTCTCTTTAGAGAACTCCCGCATTATATATTATATCCCCCATATATAAAAATTATTTCTTGGTTTTTATATGTTGTATCGAAAGGCCTTTTTCGACAAAAAGCCTTTCGATACAACATATAAAAACCAAGAAACAATTTTTTAAACACGTAATTTTAATTTGAAAGAAAATAATTTGTTAAGAATAAAATTAAAATTATTAGGAAATCTAGGATACCGCTTCATGCTGTCTTCAATAGATTATAATTGTAATTTTATTGATTAATGGCTAAAGGCTTATAAGGATATTTATAGACTTTTGCCTTGTATATTTGTCCTATATAGAGGAAAGCAAAAATATGATAGGTAAGGAGAGTTTGGTTTTGGTGATGATATATGCATTAGGTTAAGTTCACTCTCTAATGGATTGGGGCCATTAGCATCCACTGTGTCCAGCACCTGAGTCTTCTTCATATTTGATATCCTCTGTTGGCTTTGTGCATCAATTGGCGTGGATTTTAATGGGAAAGCAC
>JAOPJC010429059.1:0-10089 GCA_025774375.1 Graphium evemon
AGTACCACTAATATGAACTTAATAGAGTAAAATTTAAACTGCACAAAGGTCTTAAATTGTAATTTTTTAATTATAATATAAGGAGCAGTGACAAAGAACGTGCGAACTTTTTATTCCCTACCCACGAAAAAATTATAAATTATACTTTTTTATAGTACAATACTTTTTCTTAGACATGCAGGTTTCCTTACAGTATTCTCCTTCACCGTCGAGCACTTGGTAAACCAGCCAATTTATATTGTATTTATTAAAATAACAATTTCATTGATGCCAGCACCGAGAGTGTTAATAGACTGAGTACAATACATACGCAAAAAGAATTACCTAACAACATATAATATTAATGATTTGATTTTGTTGCATAAAAATTTATCTGTACAAACCAATACAAGAGTGAAAACAAATCACACTGATGCAAAATGTATACGGATTACGGTTTATAACAAATTCATGTCGGATATCGATTTGATATCTTAGTGACGTTATTTATTATATTTTTGCGATTATATTTCCGTAAAACCTTATTGTTTCCCGTTGCTTTAGTCGCATAGAAAATATTTAAGGTGTTTTTCAAATATTAGAGATTGTATTTTCGAAACACGCTAAACAGTTTTTGATATTAACTAATTTTTACAATAAATTAAATTAATTTAGCGTTGAAGTCATTAAAAAGAAATACCGTAGATTTTACAAAACAATGTTAAAAACGAGTTGGTTATATTTTTGTAACTAATATTTTTAGTTTTTCCGCCTTAATATTCCGAGGCCACGTAGAATAGAAATCCCGTGGTTAAAGCTTTTTCAAAGCTAAAATATAACTGTTTCATTAATGGTTGGTTACTTCCTATTTTCAATATATACTTTTTTAAAATATGGAATTCGCGCCAGCACCTGATGTTACACGATCCCGGTGCCAGTGAACATTAATTACAAAATATTATTTTTTTCATATCGTAATCTCATAGCATCATGTTTATATGAATACAAGATAGTTTTTCGTTTCTAATCGACCGAAATCTATTTACGGCCACACTGGTCCTTGGCTCTATTGTTGTCCCGTCGTTCGACACTATTTCGGCACAAATAAACAGACGTACGTGCGAACTGTTGCAAGTTGGCAACCTTGTACCACTTTGGCGTTATCATATCACCTATATTTCGCCTTTCAATTGTACTGCGGCGGATTCCGTATCTGCTAGCGACAACTTACTTTGTCTTAATGTCATAACTTTTGCAAGCTACCCTCATTACTTTTCTTTTTTCTAAGTATTGTTTTTGGTCCTATCTATAAAGAAGCTGCTTACAGGGTCTGGAGATCTTGCATTTATGTTGTGCTTGGGTTTAATTTTATTCATTATCGGTAATACCAGAGTCGATGGTAATCATCTCTATTAAAATTAGAAAGTTTCCTTATTTCAATAGCCTCGCGTTACATCCTTTGGATGTAGAGTTCTTTGGCTAGATAGAAAAAAGAAATTTAATAGGTACAAAAAAGAAAAGCAATGATTTAAAAAATACAACTTGTAACAATTATGACATTAGGACGTCAACCAACGCTTTAAAGGGTTCGAAACCTACTTCAGGAAATAATCATAGTTATAGGTATAGTAATGGTAATTTTAACTTGTTTTTATCACATGTTCTTGTCTATAACTGATTTATTGTCACTGTTCTTTTAGACCACGAAGAAAAAGTGGCTCAAATGAAAGCATATCACTTCCCGGCAGTTTACCTCGAAGAAAACAATCAATACCCACAATACCTTGCATGAGTTCACTTGAAGCTGAAGATATAGAAACTACACGCACACTTACTCATGCCGGATCTAGATTGACGCCTTTACGTTATACCAAAAGTCCTACAACATCGCCTCATCATCATCGTAAACAAGATAAGGGTAAATATTGTACATTTCAACATATTTGTTACGTCTTTCCATTTTAAAAAATATAGTTGATAGTTACATTAAACCTTGTTGTTGTATGTTGTTACCATTTGATTGCTCTTCAGCATAATGATTTATTACCCCGAGATTCCAAACAAGGTTTGCTAATACGATTTTTTCGTTTTAAAGTTATATAGCGGTCACTTTATAGTTTTACATGACATATCTTATATTTACACAGAGGGGAAATTTGCAAAAGCGGCATCTGCAGAATCCCTTCGGTCCGTTTCACCAGGGTCGGGTTCTGTTTTTTATTCAGAACAAACGGAGCACAGTCTCGCAGGAGCCGATGGTGAAGCCAAAGCGCATTGTTTACATAGTTCCTGCTTGTCATCGCTGGACATATTGCCGTCAATATGGTACAAGTACGGCGAATACGACAGAGGAGACTTGTGGAGCGAGATGCGAACAGGGTTGTGAATACGGAAACAGAACGGCAACCTGACCCGCCAGCAACGACGGCAGCCGCGTCTTTGGAGGAACGTGAAGATGGAGCTGAGGGATCAGCTGCAGAGCGTCCGAGGGATTCTCGATGATAGTCTTTGACTACGATTTGTAAATAGAAATCTGATTGTAAATAGGAACCAGGTTGTTCATACTACCAAGTATGGGCTGTTGACCAAGATCGCTGTTCAGGAGGGCTGTATGCAAGTCCCACCAATTGTCACCAAGGAACAGGATACTATGTATGAGAAATATAAAGTGGAGTAATATGATGCATTTGTCTACAGATAGATATGATGAATGAAAAGATTGGCTGTTCATCAGCACAGTAATTCAACAGGACTGTCCTGTGTTTGCAATAGCCCACGGATTGAGGTCAGGGGAGCATTCTGTGCGTCATCACGCAGAGTTTGAATTTCCATTGGAGATTTTCGCTGGGAATACGGCCTGGGGGGAGATATGGACCAAGTAACCCCCCCATGTCACCTGGAAAGTTCCATCTGGAGTGTTTGCTGCAGGGAAGACTGTCTATTTTGTGTTAGTGTTGCTGCTGCTGTCACAAGAAAAGATGGTGAAGGGGGACTACTTACAAGTCTCTGTCTCATTATTGGGTTTCCAGTTGAGTCACGCACATATAATTCTACTGCTCCATTGACTTGATTGCTGGTCTCATCGCTTGACCACTTCAAAGGATAGCAACATTCACATGTAGATATCCACCAACCAGCCAAACACGGACATCATTTGTGAGATAGATCCAGGACTCTCTCCATCCACTCTCAATGACTGCAGATGGGTGGTATTGGTTTTTAAGTTTGATAGCAAGATCAGGTTCTTTCCTTGAGTTGAGATACTGTCCACTTAAACGCAAGGTAGCTTTTGAAGTCAGGAGCAGGTAATCACAACACTACAAGGAGAGGGAAATACCTTTTATAAAGGCATTTATGAAGGTAGTTAAGTGCCTTCCTAGAATCCTAATTTTATCGTCAAGAGTAGAAATCATCATGGACATCATTGTTGTTTACTGATATTCCAAGGTTAGAACCAGGAAATAGCTTTTTTAGTTCAGATACAACCTGGATTTAAAAAAGATTTACAATGCATCCCAAGACTAACTTTCATCAACTCTGCCCCATCCATCCATAAATCTCACTTGATATCAATCCGTTTCGGTTCCGACGATTTCTGAGCCTTTGGGACAGTAATAGATAACACCCCATTCTTCAAGGTCGCATCAACATGATCGTCATCCACCATGACTGGGAAGTTGAAAGACTGCTTGAAGTCTCCGGCAGATCTCTCCGAGTAAACCCAAGAATGCTCTGGGTCTTCTGACATTTTCTCATGTTCAGAATGACCGTTTATCTGAATTGTGCTATGGTCGGAAAATTGAATGTCAATATCCTTTTTCTCTACCCCTGGGAGATCCACATCAAGGTAGTATTTGTCTTTGGTCTCGTGAACATCGAGCAGTGGCGCGTAAGACCGTGCTCCGTGGCCTTCTTTGATAGCATACCGTCTGAACGGATCATATTCGTCCAGTGTGTGGTGCCACCAAGGGAATGAACGTCTAGAGCGAGGCATCAGCGACATGGTTCTTAGAAGAGGTGTTTTAAAATTTTTAACAGTAGTCGTTCGAGGCCGAAAGCGAAGCCGAAAGCGAGCAGCTTTGGATGTATGGATAAGGCTGGGTTTTCGGAACATTATATGCAGTAGGTAGGTCATGGAAAGATGTTCGACAGATTAAATATGTAATGGGCACTACACGTCATGGCCACTTTTACGCCACGGGTTAAAACGACACGATCAAAACGACCAGCACCCCTGTGTCTAAATCCGGATGGCCGCTCATAGAGACCTCGGACCTTCGTTTTATCCACCCACGGTACTGGGGTTGTGATCTATGAATCTCGACAATCATAGAATTTCATGTCCGTCATGGTGACCGGGCATGACACCTGGAAAAAGAAGAAAGGGGAAAGGAAAGCAAATTCGTAAGGTTTAGTAGTGGAACAAGAAAGATTCACTTTATTGTACAGGATGGACTGTGCCAGAATAAACCAAGCTGGCTATGAAATCATCCAGAGTAAAGATCTAGAACGGCCCAGCCGTATGAGGAATCAACAGCGGAATTTGTACAAGAATCCAATTGTTTTTCCTCTGCTTTCTAATGAATTTCCACAATAGCACTTGTCCATTTCATTCTGCAAAATTCATTGAAGGCAATTTATTACAATGGCAGTGAGCAGAGGAACATCTGACCACACCTTTCTTGATCCCAATAACATGAGCGAGGAATTCACCAAGAAAAATGTGGTGACAAATAATGCGAAGAAAATTCCACACAACTACAAGTTGGTTCAGCAAGATGAGGACAAGAGCCTTGAACAGTCAGGAGGTAAGGCTCCTGAGACTGCAGTGAAGCGTGAAGAGGAAGACCAAAATCTCGGAATGATGATCAACTCTGTAACTGAGGGACCGATGTACAAAAAAGAAACCGGGGCGTTCAATGTCCTTGAAAAAGGCAATATTTACTTCTTCTATCGCCACAGGGTTAGTGGTCTTGCGACACATGGGATTCATGACATTGCAAGAAGTTTCATTGTGCTCCGTCCAGCTTCCCCAGAGGCAGCTTCAGATGTTCAAAATGGCTCGTTGGGATTTGGCGCAACGTTTCGACTACTTGTGATTCCCAAGAAGGTCCTCCCAAAATATGGCGGAGTGAAGGAGATGGGTTTTGTGGAAAAAGCTCAAATAACCCTAAAAGAGCTCCAGGAATCCTTCATCACTGGGTTTGATTACAAGACTCAGGCCCATGGTGCAAGGACCATGCCGGATGCAAAGCTGTACGCGAAGGGTGTCTACACTATTACTTCAACACAGCACGGTTCCTATTTGGCCTACATTATTACTGAGCCCAAAAAGCTTGGGTCTGTCCAGGAAGACTTTGGTCTCCATGAGCGAGGAAGTTGGCTTGTGCAATCGAAAAACCCGAAGGCTTCCAACCCGCCATCTGTCAGTCTTCTAAATAGTCCAAACTATCCTGAAAGGTAACCTTTAGTTTCCTGAGTGATATGCTTGATCCACGGTGCTAATCGAAATTCAGCTTTGATGAAAGGTTTGGCCACTACCGTTGGATACCATTACACCCTGAGTTGATCGACTACCCTAATGCACAGTTCATCTTCATTGGTCGATCCCATCAGAACTCCATTGGGCTCGGGAATGTCAAAAATGAGAATGGGGAGAATCCAGAAAGACAATTAGAGGATATGGCGCATGAGGATAAGATGAGGAAGGAACAATTTCGAGGTAATTATACATCTGAAAATGGCAAGACTAGAGTTAACTAACTGATGCCCACCTACGCAGGGGTTGATCCAGTTTATGGAGACCTAGATTTGGAGGTCAATAACTATCTCAAAATTCCCACGACATGGGATCACCCCTAAGGCTTTCTTGTATTCACACCATACTTCATGAGCTGTGCAGGAGAATGTTGGCCTATTCAACCAAAGCCACATGATTCAGGACTCCAGGAGGCTGCAGAATATGCAATATTCCTTTGGATTCTTCAAATACCATCGTGCATCCCGATCTTCCTCTTTAGCTTCAACATTTGATGATCGAAATATGGCCTGTATACTATTCAAGGAAGAGGGCAGTGTGGTCTAGGTACAGACGCTGATATCTGGCTCTTTGAAAGAAGGCCACGATCAAGTTTTAAATATGAAATCCATTCATAAATGAAAGTTTGGCTATAGATATAACCTACGGCCCTACAGAATATAGATTGTTTTAAAGACTGAGAATATTATGAAATGAACCTAGTTGAAGTTTTTATATTCATAAAAAGGTATCCATCCACTCCAGCCTTCTGAGGATTTCTACCCTTGTCCTTTCTAGCCCTTTCCTTAGTTCAAAAACTCTGGAAAAGGCATAAAAGACATATTGATGATATTTGCTGGTAATACGCGTATTCGAAATTATGTTAACAAGATGAATTGCTTCTAAGAAACTCGATCACCCATAACGCAAGGCTGACCTATTCCTAGATACAAAAGCAACTTTCTATGGTTGCGAAAAGCTCCACCATCCCTGGGAGAACATCACTATTACAAGCATCCACAAACCTTTCCTGGTAGAAAGTTAAATGTAGTATAAAGGAAATGGAACAAACACAACAAGCTCGTGATTTAGAGTTTGTGTGTTTCATGGATAAGTCAACACGTTATAATCAGCCTCACTTTTCAGCGATCCTGGAATACGAAGGACAAAGTGTGGTCCCCAGACCAGTGGCAACTATTGGATTCGGGCTGAAAGCATGCCCAAGTGAAATCACGATATAACAACGAAGTAACCGTGGTTTTAAGCACGCCACAGCATCTCAATTTCCTCTTCAACTTATCCGACAGAAACTGCACATACGAACCGCACCAACAAAACTTACACTTTACATCTTATCTACATCCGTCAGGAGGAAAGCAATATGAGTCAAGAAGAGCCCCTCAAGATTATCGTCGTTGGTGGCGCGACTGGCGGAATGTCGGCAGCTGTTCGATTGCGTCGACTAAACGAGAATGCCGCCATCACCTTGATTGAGAAAAGGCACAATACAAGTTATGCCGACTCTGGAGCGCCTTCCTCACTGGGGGGTGTAATTAAATCAGACACCTTTCTCATTCACCAGTCACCAGTTGGTCTGAAAGAACGATTCAATTTGGACGTGCGTGACTTTACCGAACTAGTCAGTATCTCGAAGGAAGAGCATTCAATTCTCGTTAGACAATCGGAAACAAACGACAGCTATTGCCTCTCATATGATAAATTGATTCTAGCGCAAGGATCTCATCTTAATCTACCGCACGTACACGGCATTGACGGGCCAAACGTTTTCGCCTTTCAAACTATGTTGGATCTCGACCAGATCAAGGACTACGTTTATGAGAACCGTTGCCAGTCTGCTGCTATTTTGGGCGGCGGATACCTTGCGCTAAAAGCTCTGGAGTGTCTTTACAACTTTGGACTTCGTATTAGCATTATACACGATCAAGCGCACATTTTTTCAGAGCTTGACACCGACCTCGCAAACTTATTGCAATCAAATCTCACGCAAAATGGTATTCAGCTCCGTTTAAACGCAAATATCTTGAAGATTGCCTCGGGTGCATTTGGAAACGACTGTTTTGTGGTGATAGAGGGAGAGCCCAACGTCCGTGCCGACCTCGTCGTTGTAGCCACCAGTCTCAGTCCTCTAACCAAAATAGCAAAGGACTCTGGTATTGAATGCAAGGATGGAGTTGTGGTTAATGATTTTATGCAGACCAGTGACCCTGATATATATGCGATTGGCAACATGACGCAGACACAGAATTTCACTTCACCACCATCACGGATGTTACCTCTTGGTAGCCGAGCTAGTCAGCAAGGCCGGCTTGCAGCCAATCACATAATGAAACGTGGAGTTCCATATAGTGGTCATGTTGGTACATATAGCTGCAAAGTATTTCGCCTCACCGCGGCTGTCATAGGGTTTTCGGTAGAGCGGCTCGAGGAAGTCGGTTACCACCCTAAGTCAGTGACAGTCCATGTCCCTGACCACGAAGCCTATTACCCTTCATCACAACAAATGACCCTCAGGCTAGCTTTCCAGACAAGTGGTGGCCGCTTGTTAGGCGCTCAGATCATCGGTCGTTCGGGAGTAGAGCAGCGTGCCGATGTGCTTTCCACAGCCCTGCAAGCCGGTATGTCTGTGTTTGATCTGGAGCTTCTTCAGCTATTGTACGCACCTCAATATGGCACCGGGAAAGACCCAGTGAATGTGGCCGGGATGGTGGCAAGTAACTTGCTCCGAGGAGACTTGCATATGGTCTCACCACGTGAACTAGTCGGCCACCTGCAAGATTGGCAAATACTCGATGTACGGTCTCCCGACCATTTCGCCAAGGGCCATGTACCATCGGCTCGGAATATTCCAATTGATGAAATGCGCGGCAGACTGGCCGAAATTGACAAGCAGTGTCCCGTTCTCGTCTACTCTAGAGTAGGCTACCATGGCTACCTTGCGTACCGAAATCTAGTACAATTAGAATACCGGGCTGCTAATCTGAATGGAGGATTGAAACTGTTGGTTGAAGGGGGGTTTGGAATAGGCCTTGTATCTTCTGGATCCGAGTGAAATTTCTTGTGTTGTCCTGGCATCATGGGCTTTGGGAATTGCAAGTGTTGGTGATGAGGTTAACCTTGCGTATGATGGCAGTGAGTGACACTGATCAAGGAAAAGGGAAAGGGGATTTTTGGGAAGTCAAGTGATATTGAAGCTATTCTTTTTCTTGTCCTGTTTTAGACCCTCCCATGTTTTTGTGGTGAAGACTGCAAGGCGCTGGACCAATTACACGAGGCTATGTAGCGGATAATGAGATAGCAATAGGCGGTTTCCTATACTCTTTTAACGTATCTAGAATACACGACGCTTCGCTGTATTGACGTATCCAAGTAATTACGTTCCACCGAACGCTACGAACGACTACGTCAAATGAAAATCTTAAAAAAAATATTTTTGAAAATCGTTTTCTTGTTTTCCTGCCGGTATCGGCATTTATTATGTCTATATTTTAATGTGTAATATATTTTAATGTGGTTTCGCGAAACCCTAATTTTGTTTTTCCCTAAAAAAATAGCCTTAGTTTATCCTTATAATATCGCCTATCTGCCAGTAAAAGTTACGATGATATAACTTTTTTATTTATGAACCGATTGAAATGAAAAGAACACTAAATGTTAATTGGGAGCTAACCGTATTACATTAGTGAAAACTGCATTTAAATTGTTTAAGCCGTTACTGAGATTAGCGCGCACAAACGTATAGACAAACAGACAAAAATTTTAAAAATCATGGTTTTGGATTCTTTTGCGTCTTTATAGCCGACTATAATATTTTTCATTATATATCTCCCATGTATAGGTACCACCATAGACACCAACTAGTTACAATTATATTATACATATGTATGTCTCAGCAAAATGTTTATATATTAGGATTTATGTACATAAGTAATATTTAATAAGTAATGATTCTCGACAATAAACCTCGCGTGAGTAATATATGTTGTAAGGGTTTTGTAAATCTAGATTAACCATACTCTAATACTACTAGACAAATTTATAAAAAGTATACATTACGCTCATTTTCTATGTATTATGAGATAACTAGTAATTTTTTCTATGCATTTTTCGAACGTTCTAATATCTTCCTAACATCCTAACTTACGTTTTTGTTCATCGAGGTAATTTTATGATAATTAGAAAGGGTTTATGAAAAACCACTTCAATTTACTGGACAAATCGTCTTAATATCAATCATTTACATGTTTCGCTTGAAACCATTGTAGGATTACACCCTTGTCTGTCTATCCGTTGATCACAGAAGATTTGTTCTGGAACTGCTGAACTCGGAAGTAATGTTATAATTTAACATAATATTTTACTATGATTTAAGTTCAGCAATTGTGCTTTTTTCTCCAAACCACAAAAATATATTAACTATACTATTTCCATTTCTTTTTTTTTCTCCATGACAGCTCCTATGAAAACTTGAACAAGCGTCTTTTTTACTTTTTGTATACATTATTTTATAAAAACATGACGTTTACGCACGTACAAGGTTATACCAGATTCTAAGAAACTGATAGGGATGGAGT